>BPLR01010554.1:0-21648 GCA_021605095.1 Caerostris extrusa | reverse complement strand
TTTTACATTTATTGTTATGCTGTATTTCTGGTTATTTCCGCAAGCATGAGTTTGTGGAGTAGGTCGGGAAAATCACTCCTTTAAACCAGTAGGCCTCCGGTCTAATAGGATAGTAGGAGTGTCGCGCATTGTTACTCCGCGTCCGTGGCTTATCTTCAAGTTACACGCAGTCCCTGGGTAATGCAAAAAGTGAGTAACGTCTGTGCAGCGCTTCTTGCCTTAAGGCATCCAAGACCAAAGCTGTCTAAGTGTTTATGCCAGCTGCATTAAGAAAGCAGAAAAAATATTGAATAAAACGCACAGTCGAAGGAAAACTAAAAATATATCACCGATATGAAATTAAAATGTATGGTATTTGCTAAAAACATGAATTACCGATTGTAACCGTAAAGCTCTCCCACCAACCATGTTTCCTCCTAACCGTGGTGCCCTTACGCGCAACCATGTTTCCTCCTACGCACTGCAAAAAGCGCCCGCCGCTGTACAAAAGAGAAATTGTCAGATGCCATGAGTCTCACGCGCGAGAGGATGCACGGCGCAACTGGCGCAGAAATTACAATCTCTCATCCCGAGATCTCGAAGTGGAAGCTTTTCTACTCATCTTTTTATTGTATATCATTAAATATGCCGTGCATTGATTTAAAAACAGTGTTTATAGTTATTGGGATGTTAGTGTCGTATTTACGTACTTGTAATAAATCTGTGTGTTCCTGGACTAGTGACTCGATTCGACACACCTAGTTCCAACTGCACAAACAACCAACGATAACTATTACATGATGCAAAAATTATTTATGCCAATCAAAATTTAAAATGACTCAGATGACTAAAAAAAAAAAATAAAAGTCTAAAAAAATCAGAAGACTTTTATGTATATCCAAATGTTTTTTTTTTATCCCAATTTTCGTCGGCATTAACATATAGAAAGAAAAAAATTGAAAAATTAAAAAAAAAAAAAAAAAAATTGAGTTCCCACTTCAGATTGACAAAGACAGTACAAACCAATAATATAAAAAAAAATTTTCAAGTCAATTCCTACTTTTTTTCGCTATATTGAAAGTAAGTCTGAAAAGTCCTTTTACAAATAAAAGTTGAAATTTTCCTCTACATCTGGCGCCATCTATTATTAGATACATGCATCTTAAATCTAAAACTACCAATTAATTAATTAATTTTAATACTGAATTAATATTTGAAAAACTGCATTAACATCAAGTGTTATCCACAAGTTGAGCCATGAGCCTGTGTTTTCAAACAATGAAAAAAAGCTTCAGATTTAGGATTTTTACCTTAGTTTTTCTGGCAAATCAATGTAAATCAAGATATGGACAGGGAGTGGCTTAAGTCAAGCCCTTCATTTCGGGAAAGGAAGGATAAACCTAAGGGCTGACTTATGACGTTGAACACGAAGAGGACCACTGCGGAAACTTGGGTAAGAACCATCGGTTCGGATCTACTTCCCGCCCCGATTAAAAGCAGCACCAGGACTGTTGGAATTATACCACTCATGATTTCAATTTTCCAAGGGCTTTGGATTTGGTTTGTTTAGCTATGGTAATTTTGTGCTACGGTCATTTTGGGCATATTTTAATGGCTAATTAGACCAGGGACTACAGTTTAAAAGGACAGCGGTGTGAACTTCAAACCATTAACACACGTCCATGCTACCATCAGGCGATTGGAACCTGAAACATGTGTTACCAAAGGACAGAGCGCCTGAAGCCAATTAACAAATAATTGGCCATCAGGGCCTCAAGAGTTAGGGTAAAAGAATTGATACATAGTTTGACCATAGAAGCAAGTTTCGAGAAACCGCAGGGTATCCACTTTGACTAATGAGCCCCATCAACAGAACTTAGCTAAGGCTTCCCTCTTTGGCCGGCTCATTTGCAATTTCGTTGCCGTAAAAGCACCTAATAAACTCTTAGGACAGAACCCAAACACCTTGAAAAACCCACTGAAAATATATTATTATGATGGGTACTCAAACAATCCAAAAAGCTGAACAATATTCCATGTTTCCACCATTCAGTTAGATGCTGAATAGGGATTCGACTACAACTCAGAATCCAAATGTCTGTATTGACACTATAAATGACTCATTGATAATTCAGAGCCTCCTCAATAGTTAGGAGTTCTGTCCGAAAACTAAGCTGTAGTTAGGGTTCCCCTTACAAATCTTAATGTCCCTCCCCTGTTTGATAAAAAGCTCACCTACCCAAAATAGACGATCATCCTGCCATCAGTAAAAATATGTAACGCATTAGCAGGGAATTTCATGTATAGTTTCCAAAGCAATCTGTATAAGAAAGATATACCCAAATAGAAGCATATAATAACAAATCAATTCATCAAAAACTGGATACGCTAGGCAGGTGGACAACCGAAATGATCTTGTGGGTCACTTTGGAAATGTATCCTAACTCCGCGGACCGCATATAAAGTTACATATCCTCATATTAGATTTAGACTCAATATAGACATGTTTTGGAGTGAAAAATTTAAATATAATGAGTTATTATTATTGTGTTCACTATTATTCTTACATGTAAACATAGATAATATAATGGTAATGATACTAAACACACATTGTAAAGAAAATATATAACACTAGAAATGAAATATAAAAATATATAAATATAAACGAAATAAAAAAATTATTTATTTATTAGAGCGATATTTGTTTCTTCCACTCTTTTCACTTAGCTTTTGCAAATCTATCTCAATTTGGGTATTTGCAAATCTTAATGTGTTGCAGGTTAAATAATATATATATATATATATATATAACGTCTGTTAAAAATATTTGAGTATTTTTGTATTTTCACTTTTCATTTGCGAAAAAAAAAAAACCCCTGAAAACGATTCGCAGGTGTAAGTTGAACCAAAAGCGTTAACAACTTGAACTAACAGTCTGGTTTGGCTTGCTATCAACAATCAACTGTGCATTCTTAGGATGGCTACTGCGTCCACTGAGGTCACTTAAAAGTGAAACTTAGAACCTGTTCTATTAGATGTTCCAAGACGCACGCGCATCATGAATTCGCAGATTATAATTTAACTATTCTACATACTCATAACTGTAAACTCATAAATAAACAGGCAATATCTGTCATATATTCGCAAGAATATTATTTTAAGAAATCATTTTAGAATTTTTTTCACAATTTTGAAAGTTAATTTTTGAATATATATGCTTAATATATATAATTTTAATATATATAATTTTTGAATGATGCAAACATATTTTTTTAACACATTGGTTTTCACTACTTTGGCCATTATATAATAAATATATTTTGTAAAAGTGGGATAAGAATCACGGGCCGGAAAAATATTCAAGGCGGCCCGCGGGTCGGCCAGTCCAGCTTTATAGGATAATACTGAGATTTAGAAAGGCAGTACATAAGTGATTTGTAAATTAAAAATTATATGTTAATATACACATAAGTCGTTAAGATAACAAATAGCATTTTGGTTTAAAAATCAACCAAAAAAGTATTACATTTTACTATTTATTCAAATTTAAATGATTATATTAAAAAAGGCAAAATAAAAAGGTTCACAAATTTAACAATTACATAAAAAATTACTTGAAAACATATGCTTACTTTCAATTAAGTATTTATAGAGACCCAAATAACCCCAATTTAATTAATCAATTCTCTGAAAATTTAATAAAACTGCAAATTAATAATTCGCAGAAAAGTGGGATATTCTGTTCAAGAAAATATTATTCCGAAGTTATTTAGTCATACGTGCTCATTATAATAGTTAAATCTTGTTAGTATTAATAATTTAAATAACTCAATACATTAGATTATTTAAATTAACTTCATTGAACCACGACCTATTCAATGCAGAGTGAAACGCATTGTTGCCATTTCAGTAAGCATTGGCATTGCTGCGATGTGGGCGAAATAAGGATTTATAAATGATGTAATAATAATTTTTAACATTTTCTCCATTTTATTTTAATTTAAAGGTAACATGTTAATGTAAATATCATTTAACCTTATATGCATGCTAAGTAACTAATAATAAAAAGTAGTAACGCAAGGGTCTTAAGTATTGATTGCTATTAATCTTTAGAATAGATTGCTAATTATTCTTAGAATAATACTATAGAATGAAATTATTGATTATTTAAGAATGAAGTATAAATTTTCAGCAATTTAAATTTACACATATCGAAGTCTTTTTTTTTGTTTTGTTATGTTATGTTATGTTTTATTCATTTTATATTGATATCAATACAGAAGACCAAGGGGAAAATCACAGAAGTATAAAAAAATTATCTTATATTACTGATAAATTACGATTCAAAATAATTCAGCATACATCAGATCTTTTTTTTCCAAAATATAGAAAATTGTTCTTACATAATTCTTTTGATAATTTTGGAAGATTTTTGAGTTATTTTAAGATAGTAAGCAACATAATATAGCGTTATAATATTTACAAACCAATATAATTTATTTGATTCTGTTTACCTCTGCGATCATTTCTGAAAGCTTTTTTGCAGTTTAACGTGGATTCTGAAACACCTAGCTAATACCATAATTCAAACATGAAGCCGGTACCACAGGCTTCAAGTTTGAACGGCGGTGACATAGATGTTTGTGAGTGGTTCGAAATACACGTTAAACTGTATGTCCCGGTCTATGCCCAAAGTGTGCACAAAATGACAGTAGAGCGACAAAACCAACCAGATCCCAGTTTGATTCAATATCATCAAACCTACTGCCACCAGTATACACTGAGCCAAAACATTATGACCACCTCGTCAACACCTTTTGACCCAGGCACACCTTGGCGCGCAACACCCCAGCCACCTGGAAGGCCTTCAAGAGGAGAATCCAATTGGCCATCAGGCCTTCAAGAGGAGTTGAGATCTACTTTGACCCTAGAGGCAAGTTCCGAGAAAGAGGGACAGCCACCATCAGCAGAACTCTTAAGTCTGCTCCTTGGCCAGCTCATCTACAATTTTATTGCAATAAATACCTTCATGTGACAGAACCCACTGAATAAAATTCGGTTATGATGGGCAACAAACCCAAAAGTAGAACAATATTCACCATCACCATGTTCCATCACCATGTTTCCACCATTCAGCAAGGCGCTGAGTAGATTCGTCTATCGCTCAGAATCCAAATGCCTGTATTGACACCTTCATTGATTCAGAGCCTCCTCAATAGCTATGAGTTCTGCCCAAAAACTGAACAATAGTTAGAGTTATTCTTACAAATCTTAATGGCACTCCCCTGCTTGATAAGTGACCTGGTGGTCAATAGACTAGCGCTCTGGCCGTTGGTATCACAAGCTTCAGGTGCGAATCCTGGAGGTGGTATGGATGTTTGTGAGTTGTTCGGAACCAAGTTAAACCATAGTAAGTGTGCATGAAATGACTGTAGAACGACAAACAAAATTCTGTTCGATGAAAACTCCACTATCCGAAATAGCATCATCACCCACTGCCATCAGTATAAATCTGTAATTGATTTGATTTGGTTTGTCGCTCTACGGTCATCTTTTGCACACGAGGGCTTAACAGACCGGGACCTACAGCTTAAAGTGGATTCCGAACCACTACAAACATCCATGGCACTGCCGGGACTCAACCCGAAACTGTGGCACCGAGCAGAGCGCTAGCTACTCGACCATTCAGGCCCTAAACCTGTAAAGCATCGTCAGGAAATTCATGTATAGTTTCCAAAACAAACTGTCTAAGAAAGGTATGCCCAAATAAAAGCATATAACAAAGCAATTCATTGAAAAATTGACACATTATAACATAATACCAAGATTTATAAAGACAGTACAAAAGCAATTTGTAAATTAAAAATATAATTTTGAAACAAAAATACACAAATCGTTATGATAAGAAATGGAATTTAAGTTTTAAAATCAATAAAAATGTTTTACATTTTACTATTATTCAAACTTAAAAGATTATATCAAAAATGCAAATAAAGAGGTTAACAAATTTAACAATTATATAAAAAAAAATACTTTAAAACATATGCTTACTTTCACTTAAGTATTTATAGAGCATTCAAATAACGCAACTGTAACACCAGTTTAATTCACCAATTTCTGAAAATTTAATAAAAACTGCAAATTATTCACTGCAGATAAGTGAAATAGCACGTTGAAGAAAATATTATTCTGAAGCTTATTTAATCGCACGTGCTCATTATAATAGTTAAATTTTGTTTGCATTTGTAATAGTTTAAATAACTCAATGTATTAGATTATTTAAAATAACTTCATTGAACCATGATTTTCTATTCAATGCACAGTGCATTATGCAGTATATGATGCACAGTGCCATTTTTGCTGAGCATTGACTATGCTACGATGTGTGCCAAATGGGGGGGGATTTATAAACGATGTAATAATAATTTTTAACAAGTTTTCCCCCATAATATTTTAATTTAAAGGTAACATGCTAATGTAAAGATCATTTAACCTCTTATATGCATGCTAAGTAACTAATAATAAAAGTATTAATTAGAGTAACGTAGGGCCTTAAGATTGATTGCTAATTATTCTTAGAATATAATAGTTAATCAGAAGGGAATTGTTGATTATTTTGAAAGTATTAGAATGAATTATAAATTGGTTAGCAACTTACATTTTCACATGTCGAATTTGTCTTTTTTTTTTTTCACTTTTTATTTATTTTATAGTGACATCAATACAGAAAAACCAGAAAAAAAAACACAAACACAGAAGTATAAAAATGATCTTGTATTACTGATAAATTACAATTCAAAATATTTCAGTGTATATAAAATCTTTTATTCTTCCAAAAATATAGAAAATTGGTTTTACATAACTCTTATCATAATCTTGTAAGAGTTTTGAGTTATTTTAAGATAGTAAACTACATAATATAATGTTATAATATTTAAAAAACCAATATAATTGATTTGGTTTTGTTTGTCGCTCTACGATTATTTTGTGCACACTTTAGGCTAATTAGACCGGGAAGTACAGTTTAACGTGGATTTCAAACCAGTAACACACGTCCAAGCCACTACCAGCATTGTAACCTAAAACTTGTTGTATCAAAGGCCAGAGCGCTGGCCACTTGCCCATCAGAACTCCAAGAGGAGTTGATATGTAGTTTGACCCTAGAACCTCCGAGAAATAGGGACAGCCACAATTAATAGAACTCTTAAGTCTGCTCTCCTTGGACAGCTCATCTACAATCTTAATGCGATAAAGGCCTTAATGTGACAGAACCCACTGAAACCAATATTGCTATGAGCACTCAAGCAACCCAAAAGCAGAACAATATTCACCATCGCTCCATCACCGTGTTTCCATCATTCAGCCAGGTGCTGAATAGAGTTTGGGCTATTACTCAGAATCCAAATTTCTGTATTGATACCCTCATTGACGCACCAATTCATAGCCTACTCAATAGCTATGAGTTCTGCCCCAATAAATGAGTATCAGTAAAAATCTGTAACGTATCGTAAGGAATTTCACGTATAGTTTCCAAAGCAATCTGTCTAAAAAAGGTATCATTAGCGTCATCAATGGCGCAAGAGCACCATGGTGGTTCAAGGTCATTTGCCTACCGGCAGATTTCGAGAAAGAAGATGTTTTCATTTTGCTGGGTACGGTTGTCAGCCAGACGCCCAACGACCTACAGTCATATTAGACCGGCGCCTACGGTTTAAAGTGGATTACAAACCACACACAAACATAAGAAAGGTATACCGTAATAAAAGCATATAAGAAATCATTTCATTAAAAAAAATTGATAGGTCAAAACATAATACGGAGATTTAAAAAGACAGTACAAAAGTGATTAGAAAATTAAAAATATAATTTCGAAAACAAAAATACACAAAGTGGTTAAGCTAACAAATGGAATTTGAGATTCAAAAATCAATAAAAAAATGTACTATATTTTACTATTTATTCAAATTAAAAACGATTTTATTTAAAAATGCAAATAACGAGGTTCACAAATATAACAATTACGTAAAAGTTACTTTAATACATATGCTTCCTTTCACTTAAGCATGTATAGAGCCCCAAATAAAGCAACTATAATAATGCAAATTTAATTCATCCATTCTCTGAAAATAATAAAACTGCAAATTAATCATTTGCAGAAAAGTGGAATATTCTGTTCAAGAAAATATTATTCTGAAATTAGTTAATCGCACGTGCTCATTATAATAGTTAAATCTTGTTGGCATTTGTAATAGTTTAAATAACCCAATGTATTAGATTATTTAAATTAACTTCATTGAACCATGATTTACTATTCAATGCACAATGAAACGTATTGTTGCCATTTTGCTAAGCATTGGCGTTGATACGATCTGTGACAAATAAGGATTTATAAATTATGTAATAGTAATTTTTAACAAGCTTTTCCCATAATATTTTAATTTAAAGATAACATGCTAATGTAAAGATCGTTTAACCTCTTATATACATGCTAAGTAACTAATAATAAAAGTATTAATAATAGTAACGTAGGGTCTTAAGATTGATTGCTCATTATTATTAGAATATTATAGTTAATTAGAAGGAAATTATTGATTATTTTATAAGTATTAGAATGAATTATAAATTTATCACCAACTTAAATTTACATATTCTTTCTTTCATTCATTTTTTTTTTTTTTTGTGAAGTTTTATTCTTTTTATATTGACATCAAAACAGAAAAAAAAAAAAAAAAAAAAATGCAAACAAAGAAATATAAAAATAATTTTTGCATTACTGGTAAATTACGATTGAAAATATTTCAGCATGTATCAGATCTTTGTATTTTTAAAAAAATATAGAAAATTTATCTCACATAATTCTTGTACATAATTCTATTATAACATTAGATTATGTAGTTTACAATCTTAAACTAACTACATAAAGTATTAAAAAAATCTTAAAGTATTAACTATTTAAGTATTAACCAAATCTTAAAGTATTAGCTACATTAAGATTTGGAAGATTTTTCAGTTAGTTTAATATAGTAAATTACATAATATTACGTTATAATACATACAAACCAATGTAATTTATTTGGTTTTTTTTATCTCTCTACGTTCATTTTGTGCACACTTTAGACTAATTAGATTGGGACATACAATTCAACATGGATTCCGAACCACTAACAAGCATCCATGCCACCTCCAGGATTCGAACTTGGAGCCTTTGATACCAAACACCAGAGTGTTATTCAATTGCCATTAGGTCACCCAATATAATTGAGCATAAAAATTACGCTAATTTTCAATAAATAAATAAATAATTATTATAATAAGTAAGTACTAAGATGGGGCCAAAACTGGAATTCCAAACCTGTGGCACCGAGGGCCAGATCGCTAGTCACTCGGCCATCAGGCCCACGGAGTTAATGTAATAACCTCTAACGTAGACACAGGAATTTTTGTTCGAAATCATCTATCCATTTAAAAGATATCTTCCTCATAGAAATACATCGATGTCACAATCAAAATTAATTAATTTTTCAACAAAGCCTTCATCTAATAATCATGTCCTTAAAGACTAAACAAAATTCATAATTGTTTAATATTCTTAATGTGAAGTAAAGCAATAAATTGTTTTATAATATTTGAAAGAGAAAGATATTTTATGTATAATATATGCAGGATGGCCGATTCTGTAGGATTTGTTTGTCTAGTAATCAGCAGGCGGCGACACATTACGGTTACGTGTCGATGACACAGACCTTTTACCCCTTGGGGTGTATTGAATTCTGACCCTTGACCCCAGAAGAAGGGAACAGATTGCCGTAGATGAGAAGAGAGACTGGCGGCCGATGAGATAGCTGGTGGGACCCAGTGAGAGAATGAGAATATGCATAAATTGCGAGAAGCAGAATTAATCAATGAAAATAGTATATAGTGGAAATAAGGTGGGGCCTGCTGGCGCTGTGGTGCTCGGTACCGGGTTCGAATCCTGGCGATGGCATGGATGCTTGTAGTTCGGAATCCACTTTTTTGCCATAGGTCCTGGTCTAATATAATCGTTGAGCTTCACAGAGCCCAATCAGACTTCTCTCACCCACATCATTCCCAAGCTGTAAAGGCTCGTTCCCACCGAGGCGTGAGGCGGTGACGTGTCATGCAGCAGGGAAGACAATTTTTTTCGTTCACACCGAAACTTCAGAAATCGCTTTACGCCTAGTGAAGTTCCAGTTAGTTCTGCTAGATGATAGATCTACTATTGGTTCAATCCAGTAACGTGACGCAGCAAGCATTTGAGAGTTGAAAGTTGGTCAACTGGAAGCGGTGGATTTCAACCGGTTTCAAGCGAACGCTGTGAGGCTAATGATTGGTCAACGCCTTACGCGTCGGTAGGAACGAGCCTTAAAGGGACAACTCAGCACCAGGCACAATGACGTGGCGTGATGTGGTAGTAGTAGAGTAAATAAGATGCTTAATTAAATGGCTATTGTCCTCCCTGTTTCTTCATTTTGTTAGGAAATTAACCCCTAGACACCACAGCCCCTCCCTATAAAAAGTGGAGATGAGTTCGTTGTACGCATTTACAAATTAAAGTATGCACATAAGATTTATTATACATGATATATAATATTTATTATTATATATAATATTTATTATACATTTTATAAAGAATATATTTCTGTGTCTCCAAGTGTTCAACACATACATAGATTTTTTTATATTACGGGCTGAAAATATTAAATTTAAAAGCAAAAAATATACCAACAAGTTTTATCTTTACGTCTAGACATGAAAAACAAACTATGTATATAACCAGACAAACTTTACTTAAAGGCCATGATTGCTTTGATATGAATTTAATAAATAGATGGATATTCACACAATTTAATCCAAATTTATTTATTAATTATTTGTCTCAAAATATATTATATATTTACATCAGCAAATAAATTCCATTGTTCTACAATAAGTTTTAGATTCGATATATTTGCCAAGTCAATTAAGTTAAAAGTTCCTCCGCTATTATGTGAATTGAAAAGATTAATAATTCATTGTCTAACTTATTTATAATGTGAAACCATTGTTGTACAGACACAACACTGCCACGAAAATAATTGGATAATAGCACATACCACAAATTGTAGAAACCACAAGTATAAAAAGGATCTTATAACATATTCATAAACAATTTCACTAATGTACCTTACCATGAGATGGAACTGTTGTGATATCAGGCAAAAGATAACAAATACAAGAAGAAAAAGAATTTGCTAGCAGTGCATGATATTTTTTGTATGGATGGTATACTTAATATATTAAATCGAGAATATGCATTGAAATCAAAATATAAAAAATATAGAAGTATTTCAAACTATTGAGTTAAATTTGTATATAAGATAGGATTGAATGCATAAAATTGTTTAATTAGATTAATTCTTTTTACCTTATTAATGCAGTTTGTTTTTTTTTGAAATAATAAATATGAATATTTAAAAATTCATCCTATTTTCAGTAATCATACTGTTTAAGGTTTTTTTACAATTTATGAATACTAACTAATAAGTACAAAATAATAATAATTAAATATATACAAAAAAAAAGTTGTTTTGAGAGAACAAAATTCCTGGAATAGATTTATTTTCCCGTAAGAATAAAACAAAAAATAAATAAAAGTGAAAATATATAATCAAATAAATGTTAATTTTTGCAGTCAGTTAGATTAAACTATGGAAATAAATTAAGGCTTATAGTGTTCGATGCATTGATTAACAATACACGATAACTAACTAAATAATCTATGCACTGACATAGTGTTTTAAAAAAAACAGCAATTATAATGAACACTTTTAAAGTTTCTCACAGAATTTCAAAACAGAAAAGATTTTGAAATTTGCGGTCAAACGGCAAAGAAAAAAAAAAATTATGCAGCATACAAAAGATGATGCTTCATCATTATGTACTTGTTAAAGAATATACATTCCTTTTTGCTGGGAACAGAAATGCTATGCCTCTTCTCATGCGAGAAATGCTATTGCTATGTTTCATCTGTGAGTGATCCAGATCATTTATTTGAAGTACAATGGAGGTGAATCACTGGAGTGTCAAGTCAGAGTCAAGTCAATCAAGTCAGAGCTCATGTCAGAGTCAATTCTATGTAGTACGATGTTTTGAATGTGGATCTTACTGAAATTCGTATGTGGACTTACTGCATTTTTGAAAATTGAATCAGTTTCTGAAATCGGCCGAAGACAAACTACAAAGGCGGCAGATGACCACTATTTGAGTTAATTGCAATGAGGCAAAGAACCACTCTATCAACATTACTCATATTTTCTATTAGAGCAGACATTAAAAAGCTGGTATCCAGATTAACTGTGAGCAGAAGGCAGCATAATGGAAGGCTGGATGAAGCAAGTTCAGCATGAAGTGAACACAATCCATCAAATGCTGCACAATGCTATCATTTCACGAAACCGAAATGAAAAGTTTAACAGACCGCTTTTTGCACACATTGGGCTAACTAGATCGGGACCTAGAGTTTAAAATGAATTCCTAACCACTCACAAACATTCATGCCCCAGCCAGGGATTCGATCCTAAAGCGTGTGGTACCAAAGACCAGAGCGCTAGCCAATTGGCCATCAGGAGTCAAAGGAATTCTGATTATCATCTAAATCAAAGGAGTTCTGTACACTTCACTGAGAAGTCCAGAATTTGTTTACAAATTGGCTCTTATAGGTACAGTAGGAACATATCCACGGAAGATACAGATATGATGTGTCCAGTATATGTATGTTTGCAGGTATCTCTAATCTGTATATCGTCCCAAGAGGAAAATTCCATTAAATTCCGATTAATGGAAATTTTACAATCACATTTTTCTGATTCTTCCTTAATTTTTGTGAATCGGTATAAATCAGAAACGAAATTTTTTGGCTAAATTAGGTTAACTTTTGTCATTTTCCCAACTCATCACTCGAATCGTTACAGGTTTAGAGTTAAGGTGAGGTCCCACCGGATACTAAAATCTCATGTCGTAGAACAACAGGTAAACGGAAGGCTGAGTTAGTGGACAGGATTCTGATAAGTTGGCGTTCTACAATGTGAGATTTTAGTGTCTGTTGAAAACCCAATTTTATTTAAGTATATGATAAATCTGCTACACAAAACCACAAAATAACGAAAAAAAACCAGGATACAAAGATAACCCCGAAAAAAAAAAACTTTTCAGGATACATTTCAAGGATAACCCCAATGTTTTGGCGTGCTGTATTAAAGAAAATCCAGAATAAACACCAGACAGTTACACGTCCTGCCATAATTGACACTGTATGCTTTTAAAACTTATATTAGACCATACCCTAGCAGGAATCGAACTAGTGCTCTTTAACTTAACTACGAGGAAAACAAAGAAAAAAATGTAATAGGATGATAGGTAATATAATATGCTTCAGGATTTAAAATTTCTTCAATGAATTGACTGTAAATACATTTCGTTACAAACAAAATTCAATTAAAATATTTTTTTAAGATATAAAAAATGTAACAAAAAAAACATATTTTTAAACAGATATTAGCAAAATAATTTAAAGAAATACACAAAAACTTAAATTTCTGTGAAAAAGTACAGCATAAAAAATTACAGCATTACATGAAAAAAAATCCGCTTAAATATAAAAATTATATTTTAATATATTAACGGAATACAAAAAGTATGATGAAATATTAATAGATTTATTTTGATAAAAAATGTTTAAAAATTTTATATTTAAAAAAAAACATGATAAAATATAATTTTGCATTTTTTACCTTAAAATATTCAAATTATGATGAATTATATCTTGAAAATATGACGAAAATATATGTAATTTTTTTAAAGAATTTCTTTTAAATTGGATGGCATTGGTTAAATATTAAATATTTTCAAAAAAATCAGACATTTTTAATTACCTATGAAATAATCAGAAATAAAATCTTCTAAGCATTAAAATTATTAGTTGACTTTTTAAAAATATTCAATTTTGATAAAATAATTATTGAACACATGCGTTTTTAAAATCAATTATAGCAGAATTTTTTACTAGAAAAGTTTTATAAGAAAAGCTAAAATTTCAGAGACTTTAAAAATACATAAAGAATTGTTTTAATTAATCTAAGAGATTTTGAAACAAACAATATCTTATTTGTATGGAGGAAAAAAACCCGCTGAAAATGAAAATTTTAATCAGAATAATGACAACGTATTTTTATTTGAAATAGTTTGAATTGATTTTGAGAAACACACACAAATAACGCTACAATGTTACTAGAAATTACAGAAAGTATCAAATATTTTTCACATGATTTTACATTTTTATTAATCCATTCGTATCAATGACATAAATGTAAGTTATTTACATAATTAATAAACAGTGTAGCCTTTTTTTTTCACACTAGAAGAATTTTGACATTTCATTTCCAGGACAGAGGAATGCATGTAATCTGACAAGTATATAATAAACTCATCACTCAAATTTGATAGCAGGCCAGCTGTATTGTGGGTAGTCATATTACATGTAAATAGTGTTTTGTACTAATGAGAACAACCTGTCACTCAAATTTGATAGCATATATTCAGTGTCATGTATAATGAGATTCAGGAAATTGACGCATGTCTGCGCGACCGTCACAGGTCGAAACAATTATAGATGGAATATGGATTACGCCATCAGCTGCTGAATCGTGATTGGTGGCCATGGGCTGAGAAAGTGTCGATTCTAATGAGAAGTGAAGGAAGCTGATGCCCCTTTCCCCACCCCCCTCGGATTTTCTTAAAGGGAAGAAAGAAGAATTCTGCGACGAGTGTTTATCGATCATTAGTTTTTTTTTTTTTTTTCTCTGAAGTGATTGGATAGGCCGAAGATTCCGCCTGTTTTTCAAAGTGAACCCTTTGTGGTTTTATGTTATTCACGCCGTACTAGTTAAGTCTGCCCCAGACCACGCGATTATATTCGACGTAGACTCGAAAACTCAGACTTTGGAGTGAATTGTACTTGTGATCAAATTTTGTTTTTAATCTTTATTTCTTTGTATAATAATATTTTTCATATTTAATATTAACAAACACTGAAATTTCCATTTATAAATCCTTCGCTAACTCGCAAAGATTACAATTATTGAAAATATAATATCCATCATTTAAGAAACAGCATCTTTAACAACGAAAAATTAAAAAAAAAAAAAATATATAATTAAAAAAAAAAAATTAAACTAACAGCAAAATTAAAAATTAAATAAACATTTACATATTTACAATAAAATTTAGCAACAATAATTAATTAAATGTGAAATCTTGATAGATCCTCTTTTACCGAAACACCTTTTCTCAATTTGTAAACGACCCCCTTTCTGCAGCGTGCACCGCGAGCTACATTTGAGTTCGGTAATAATAGTATTAGGAGCCAAGCTTGTTACACAAAAGAAAAGCGAATCTTCTTCGAGGCGGCAGCGTCTGGCGGTGACGAAATCCCTTGGCGAGGGAAAAAAAAATCGCCAAGTCTTTCCCTTTTTTTCCTTTACTAGGCGCCTAATGATTTGATCCGAGATCATTTTCAGATTGAGGTGGAGATAGGGGGCCGCCTTTATTACTAAGTAAAACAGTGAAAGCTTATTATAAGGCGCGCTCAATTTAATAGATTTATGGTCATATTACTACAGGGCAGACGGTCCCCCAAGTCAAATGAAGGGTTGGGAATCTTTCGCGAAGAGGGTTATCTGGATTTAATAAATACTCCGGTGGTGTTTATTTACGGGGCTGCGTAGCACAGCAGTGTTTATTGCGTGATTTCCGCTGTAAGTGTTTTTTGGGGGTCAGGGGGGCATTGATTTGGAAATTTTGATTCACAAAAAAATAAACTGTGTCCTATTCGTTTTAGTTGAATAACTTTGAGTTCTGATATGCATTGATTTTAGATATCATTTAGTGTCAATATATAAATGATTTTCAAATCTTTTCGATCAATGCCGAGCGCCAGAGCGCTTTTTTTTTTTTTTTTTTACGAGATTTTAAGAATGGAACAGTATTAAATTGAAATATGGAAATGTAATTTTTATTTTCGATATATTCAAATGTTATTTCAAAGTGGTTTTAAATTTAGTTTCGTAATATACAAGTAAATTTTTTTTGTTATTTTCAAATATGCTGTTAGGAAAGGCATTATCAACCAAATTATTTGCGCTAACAATATATTTTTAAGTTTTGGAATAGGAGTATTAAAATAGTTTTATTGAAGATTGATATCCAAAAAAATTCATAACGGAATTATAATACTATGATCTTAATACTTAGTTCATGCTGTATTTAACCTGTAAGCCCGGTTGCGGCCTGGTGGCCCAATGGTTAGCGCTCGGGCCTTTGGTTAGTCTTTGGCCTGTGAGTAATTATATTACATGTAAATAGTGTTTTCTACTAATGTGAACAACCTGTTACTCAAATCGGATAGCAGATATTCAGTGTCATGTATAATGAGACATGAAATTAGCGATTGTCTGTGTGACCTTCACAGGACGAAACAACTACAGATGGAATAAAAACTACACCATGAGTTTTCCATTTTAATTGGTGATCTACCACGAGCTGAGAAATGTCTACTCAATGAGAAGTGAGGGAAACTGACCCCCCCCCCTTCTTTATGGATTTTCTTAAAGGGAGGTTTTGGGAGAAGAAAAAGTGTATCATAATCAGTGTAGTGTCATCAGTGTCGTGTCATCAGTGTAGTGTCATCAGTGTAGTGTCATATCATCAGTGTTAAGATCATAAGTGTTATTATTCTTTTTTTCTCTGAAGTGAATGAATAGGCCGGAGTTCCACCTTTTTTTCAAAGTGAACCCTCTTGTGGTTTCGTTTATCACGCCGTGTGATAATTAAGATTTGCGGCATATGATGGTAATGGTAATTAGATTGTCGAGAATTCTGAAAAATCTCCAGTCTTGGAATAAATTGTACTTGTGATTTAATCGTGCACTTGTTATCAAATTTTATTTTAAATTTTTCATTTTTTTGTATAATTACCTAGAGTTCATTATACACACACACACACACACACATATATATATATATTAGTGCTTGTAAATAAAAATTAAAGTATATCAATGAATCTGAAAATGGCCCTCTTCTGGTTCAAGAAGAACCCGGTTAAAACTGAAATTCGGTTAAGTGGTACTCGAATAATTGGGACTTTATTGTGCTATTTAAGCTAAACGCAGTTACAACGTTCACGATATGAAGTTCAAGAGTAAATCAAATATAAATGCAAGCTGGCCAGGATGTAAGGAAAAAGAGCACTGACACCATATGAATAAATGTGTTTTATTGGTATTTTTTTTTTCTTTCGAATCTATAACAATAAAGTAAGAAAACTTTCATAACGAAATTAAAATATCTTTATTGAAAAGTCATTGAAATAAAAAGCAAAAACCATCAATCAAAGAACATTGAATATAACACAAACATAACAGCCACATAACATTGAAATGAACATTCTTTATATTAGCAGAGGCAACAAATCAAGTTGATACAAGAAAATATATAATGTTTAAGAATTGCTCAAATACATTGATGCAATTATGATGGTTAATATTAACGCAATGGAAAGGGCGAACAAGTTATAAATATTAATGCAATCTTGCTCAAGATGGAGGATGTATATATTTTCTCTCCAAAGGAAATATTCTCAAATTAGCTATTCATTCAAATACTTGTATGCATATTACAATTAATATGTGAAATGAAACTGTAATGCATTTAAAGGTTTGATTCTCAGTTGTTTCTGGACCAAATGAACTGATTTGTTGCATATTATCGAGTCTATTATATGAATAAGTACTATGCGGATTGTATATATGTGTAATTCCAATTATTATTAACTTTCATGCTATCAGGTGATTAATTAGTATTATTTGAATTGATAAAATGCTTGCTTCTAGAAAATTTGAATTTAAAACAAAATCAACGAAAAGGCTTTTTTTTTATGTGATACTTTAACTTTTAAAATAATTATTAACTTTTAATAACTTACTACTATTAACTTTTATCAATAACCTAATTATAACTTTGATCTGCTTACTAATACATTTATCATAAAATGTTTTGTTCCGGCGTGTTTTAAAGTGTAATAATATCAAAACATTTACGCAATAAATAAGAATTTACATTCTACACAAACGAAATTGGTTTACCCATTGTGGTGAGGTTTATGTTTCTTAGCATTGGCTAATGAATCCTCGTTCAATTTAATTGAAAACCCACTTTGGTTGGTCAGTGTTGCACAATATTACAACGTGGAAGGAATTTTGGAGTTACTATGTAAATCTGACGACTGGTTTAGCTCGTAACTAAGGTCTTTTTCCACATGTTGAGGTTAATTAGACCCAAGGAACTACAGTTTAACGTGGATTCCGAACTACCACTAATATCCATGTCACCGCCAGAATTCGAATCTGAAGCCTGTGGTACCAAAGGCCACGCATGCATGCCAATTGGCCTATCCAGCCGCGTATAGGATGAAGTTTTGAAGAAAACTAAAACATTCCAATTTAATAGACCGATGCGAGATATGCACAAACTATCCACTAAAAACAACTATCTAATTTTTAATACAAAGCCTACAAATAAATCTTTACAGGGTTCATGCCTTTTGTTCTTCGTGCTACTGGTTTAGAATAAACAATTTAAACTTTTAATATTAGCATCTTGGAGTTGGTCAGTTTGCCTTTAAAATGTATCAAATTACGTGAATTGCACAAAGTCAGAGCTTTTGAAGAAAACCATCCCCACTTCATAGGTCAGTCTATGAAGGATAATGGTAATCAAGTTTGATGCTTGATTTTACAATTTTGGCCCACTTTTGGACCCTACTAATTTTTAGAAAAAAGTCTTAAACGCGATATGTTAAATATTAGCCTCTTTCTGTGATCTTTTTCAAAGAACAAAAGACTTAGTCTACATCAACATTAGTATCTTGGACATTCGCAGTGACCTTTTAAATCCAATGGATGGAATTAGCTGAATTACAAATTTAAAGTTTTTATCCAAATCATTCTCTTTAACCTTCATAAGACTGACCTATAATGGTAACCAAGTCTCGATTATTTTACACCTTTGGTTCACTTTTGGAATGGCCGACATTTAGAAAAAAACCTAAAAGGTATATATGAAGTGCACCTTCTATAACCTTTTTTGAACACATACAGCATACCTGTCATGGATGTTTGAAGATTTGAAGTGTCCTTTTCAAATCAATGGATGAATTATCTGAATTAACAAATTAAGAGTTTTTATCCAAAGCTTTCCCTTCAACAGAAGTTAGCCTATTAAGTAGGTTAACAAAACCAAAATTTGTTGATTATTTTACAATTTTGGTCCACATCTGGACCTGGTACCCAGATGATTAGAAAAAACACCCAAGGGCATTACAGAATTTATTTGTTCTATAATTTTTTTTCAAGCTTTTGGTCTTCCCAGTTTACAGATTTATTGAAAAGAACACCCCTAAGATTGGTATCTGAAGTATTAGCAGCTATCTTCTTTTCTACCCATTCGAAGGACTTCCCAGTCTACAGATTCATCGGACTTATACCCAGTCTAAACAAAATATTTTTATCGACTCACTTTATAAGGTTTAAAAATGGAGCTCATTGTTTTACTAAATCACGTTTATGTTACCATTGGCTCAAATTTAAATGTATTAATTTAAAAATATTTAAATGAATTTTTCTTAACAATGAATACATAACATTTATTGAATAATAGAAGATAATAACAAAAGAAAAAAAAAATAAAAACACATGAACATATTTTTCCACACATATAGCGTGATACATTATTTATGTTTACAGCTGCAAAAACTACTTTCGCCCCCAGTTATGCGTTTCGTGATCCAGGAAGTTACACGTTGCTCTCTATATTATCACGATATTCATGGACTGGATTCAAAAATGACTGTGATTAAATCTTAAGATTCTTTGTGCTTCAGAAGCATCGGTGGTTCAGTGGTAGAATGCTCGCCTGCCACGCGGGCGGCCCGGGTTCGATTCCCGGCCGATGCAAGGTAATTTTTTTTTTTAATCCTCTAAATCTATTGATTTTATTAAAAACCATTTAAAAAGCAATTTCAAACACTCTATTTTCTAAATACTATATGTTTAGTAATTATGTTTAAAAACTTATTTTTATTCTTCAACAAATTTAAACATTGCACATGTGAAACTATTATTGGATTAATATCCATAGCCATTCATTTGAAATGTGTACATTTTTATTAATGCATTAGAAAAAGTCTAAAAATAGACTTTTTCTAAATAAGATAGAATAAGGAATATATATTTTTTTAAAGAGAATGTATATAATTTTATAAGTGATTAATAAGTTAAAAGATCAGACAGGACTGAAATTATAAAACACACTTATACATTAAAACTATCTACATATAACATTGCTTTAACATGAAAAACATTTAAATGTTTGATTCTCATATGAACTCATTTATTGCATATTATCAAATCTATTATACCATCTATAACAGAAAAATCATCAGATTGGATCAGAGTTGAACCTTTGTAAGATGTTGAACAGGAATTTTCTGCAAACTCTGCACTTTCTAATGTCGTTTTGAAGAAAACCAAAATATTCCAATTTGATGGACCAATGCCTGAATACACAAAGTTTTTACTAAATCTGCATTTTTAATACAAAGCCTTTGAAAGTGCAAAATATCAAGTTTGAGAATTTTATAACTTTGTTCTTCGTGCTACTACAAACAATTTAAAAAGAACACCCTGTATTAGAATCGTGGAGATTCACCTTGACCTCTTTTTCAATGGATGGAAAATGGATCCAATGGAGGGGATCAGAAATATTTCCATTTCATGGGCCAGTGCTCTTTTAGAATTAATGGTAATTATCCAAGTTTGATGATTTAGGGCCTGAAAAGCTATTCCCCGGTGGTTTCATGGATGTTTGTAGTGGTTCGGAAGTCTCAAGTTTGCCTGGTCTCATTTTGACTATAAGAGCCTCACTTTTCTATCTTGGTGTTCCATCACAAAAAAGGTGCCCCCTAAACATCCAAATCCATGAGTAGATTACCCATGGGATATCCGTCCCACTTCCAGGACACTGAGGATTAGATATAACATAGCATTTGGAGGTTATGTTTCAAATTTGGTTCACTTTTGGCTCTGGTATCACAATTTAGAAAGAACACCCCTGAGGGTGGTATCTGAATTATCACCTATCTTTTTTTTCATAAAAATTTGAAAAGACTGTACCAGTCTACAGATTTATCGGATTAAAATCCAGTCTAAGCAGAAAATATTTTTTGATTTACTCACTTTACTATAGCGGTTAAAAATGGAACTCTTAGAAAATCATATTACCATTTGCTCAAATTTAAAACGTATTAAGTTTAAAAAAATTAATGAATTTTTCTTAACAATGAATACACATTACATTTATTTGAATAGGGAAAATAATTACAAAAGAAAAAAATAAATAAAAGTAAAAGATAATAAATAAAGAATCCATTAAATATGCTTTTCAACACATATAGCGTGATGTATTATTCATGTTTACAGCTGCAAAAACTACTTTCGCTTTCAGTAATGCATTTCGTAATCCAAGAAGCTACTCTCTATATTATCACGATATTCATGG
>BPLR01010553.1:0-52923 GCA_021605095.1 Caerostris extrusa | reverse complement strand
TCCCTATGTGTGCAGCATATTGCAGCTTTACAATAACGACAAACCAAATTACATTATTCAATAGCTACGATAAGCAAGTACAATTTACAATAATAATAAGCAAATTACATTATTACTAAATAACAATAAGCAAATTACGGCCTTCAGTAATGATGTGGAAAAAAGATGAATGAATGGTCGTTAGAAAGGCGCTGCGACATGGCAGGATTAATTGGCGGGCGAAAAGAAGTGCGAGGGAGGGAGTGCTTGGATAGCGAGAGAGAGAGAAATTTAATCTTTGAAGTTGAGAGGCATTTGAGATTTGAATGTGGCGATATACCGATAACGTAAATATGTACAAAAGAGTTTAAAATATTCTAGTATGTGAATAAAATGGAATTAATTCAAGGGTCTGATTTATTTTGAACCACCGACGGCAAGTCAACATTTGTGAACAACTTCAATACGAACCCATAAGTTGGCGAATTCATTTCTTCTACAGTGTTTTTCAGTCAAATGATAACATTACATTTTTAATAATGATAAGCGGAATTAATTTTTAAAATATTGATTCACGTATTAACTCAATAATAATAGCAAATTGATGTTAATATTGATAAAATTACGTTTTTATACAAACTAATGATAAGCAAATTACAATTTTTCAATAACAATAAGCAAAATTACATTATTCAGCCAGCTGATAAGCAGGATTACAATGTATTCAACAACGATAAAATAAAAATGACAGCTCGACTGCGTACCTACAAATATAATGACTAATGTAAGGACGACCAGTAGGGACTACAAGGTAATTATGACTAATATTACCCAATCATATGACCAAAACTTGCAGCTTAAATCTCAGTTTCCAGAACATAAAAAGGTGAAATGAATTTTCTTTTTTAACTGTATAAAACAAAAAAATCCTTATGTCTTTTTCTCGGATAAAGAATTTTTATTTCCCCAAGTCTAATTTCAGGAAAGTTCTGAATGATCGAGTGGCGCGCTCTAGCGCTCGGTACCACAGGGTTCGAGTCCCGGCTGTGGCATGGATGTTTGTAGTGGTTCGGGATCCACTTTAAACTGTAGGTCCTGGTCTGTTAAGCCCTCGTGAGACAGAAGATGACCAGAAACGACAAAACCAAACCAAGTTTTTGCTGAGAAAAGTATTTTTATTATGACATTAAATGCGAAAAAAATGTATTTGTCATTTAAAGAAATATTTTTAAGACAACTCTAAACGATGCAGGTATGAATAAAAAATTTATGTAAAAAAAAATTTTATTGAAGACAAAAATGAACAAATAATTAAATAATTTTATTCTTTCTGCTATTCAAAAATGCACATCGAATGGTTAAAATGTAATATCAGATTCACTAATTAACGATACAAACTATATTTAAGAACATTTCTAACTGAAAAATTATAAAAGTTAAATTTAAATTAACAGTTATAGCTTGTAGACACTATGGAGAGAAGTACCTTCAAAAAACGACTGTTTAGTGGACCGAAACACTACAAACATCCATGGCACCGTCAGAGACTCCGAATCCGAAATCTGACACGGAGCGCCACAGCACTAGACACTTGGCATTTAAGCACCATGGACTTGGTCTTGATGTTGTTGCCTACCAAGTTGGATAAGAAAAACATTTATAGTTAACTCCCAACACTATAGCCCATGTTGGTCTGTGTGTCATTCTCCCTCTTTTACATTCATACAAAATTTAAACAGAAAAAATTAATTTTCTTATCTTTTTTGGTATTTTAAAAGAAATCAAATAAAGTAGAATAATGCTTTCTGAGGTAAAAAATTAATATAAGTCTTTTGAAAAAAATTGCATTTTAAAGGATTACATTTGAAAAAACGTAAGGAAAAGAATAAAACTTTTAAAAACTTAAAATGTTTCTAATAAGTTTTTGTTCATTAATTTTTTTTTTGTCTGGTAATTAAAACACTTTTTTTTTTTTAATTTTCTGCTGAAATGATCAATAAATTAGCGCGGAGAGAGAAAAAATTTCACAAATCAACCACGTTTGTTGAATTACGCAAGTACTTAGCAAAACCAATTTTTTACATAAAATTAAGTTAATTATCCATAAGCTTTTTGCGCGAAAACGCTATTTGTGCCTCATTATCGAAATAACAAAAGATTCACTACGCTTTTTTTAACCACCCATAAGCAGACCAAATTAGCGATATCAGCAGTCATAAAGGCTCAGCACATTTTACGTTGGAAATTGGCTCCATTTTCACAAAAACTGTGGCTTTTTATTACTATATCATAAAAACAACACATTCAGCAGATTAATCTAACGCAGTTTCACAGTAGGGATAGTTAATTCACTAATCGCTATCATTAACAAACTATAACCTAGTAAAAAAAAAAAATACTTCCTCCGATTTTTCGTTTAATTACGAACCGAAGCAATTTCTTACGGGTAATTCTCCTTATTTTTTTTTTCATCTACTTTATTACAAGAAATGGAATTTCAAAACATCATTATTTAAATCGCTACTGCGCAATGGATAGAAAAAAAATGATGAAAAGTTTTTGCATGATTAGAATTGAATTATACCTTCTGCATATAAATTAGAAGAAAGAGAAATAAGGTATCAGTTTCTTAAAAGTGCTGACGAAATGGTCTTGGCCATTAGCTACACGGAGATGTAAAGAAACGTTAAAACGTGCGCAGCGTGGAAAATTCTCCAATAAGCAAAAACCACTAACTCAATAAGGGAGGGATCCATGGACAGGAATCGCCCCAAAAGATGTTCTAATGATCCTTATTAAGAAAAATTCTTAATTGGGAGGGATTCTGTGCTGTCCAAATTCCCATGCGGTGTTCCATTTCTTAGAAACTGGCAAATTGGCCGACCCTAATAGGAGGGTTTGCTATCTGTCTGAAAGGGGGAAAAAAACTGAAACAAAAAAAAGGAGATACTGGATTAATGAATTATATAAGTACCGAACTCAGAGAAATAAGGAAGCTCGAGAGAAGAAAAGATGCTTGATCGAGTGAAAAAGAAATTCGAATTCCATTCGTCAGCGAATTTCTATTCGACCGTATTTTTTCCGTGTCAGGTAATAGTGAAGTTAATATTCTCTAGTTTCTCCCACACTTCAATAGAAATTGTAGAGGAATTTCGTTCTTGAAAAGTTCTTCTTGGCATCGTTTTTATGTAAGCACTAATTTAAATTTTACTTCTATAATTTTTTTCAGTTAGAAAATGTTATGTTTTTTTAAAATTTCAAAGTATTTAATTTCATAATAATAATATTTTTTATCAACTTTATTTTAGACTTGGGAAATAAATTTATATTTCTAACAAGAAAGATATTAATATCTCCCTTATTTATAAAGATATTTTGTGTTTTATCCAGTAAAAATGAAATTTATATTATCCTTTTTATGTTCAGGAAGTAGGAGACTTAAGTGTAAGGTTTGCCTATAGTATCAGTATTAGTCATTACTAAATATTGTAATCATTATTAAATATTTTAGCCATTATTATATATTGTAAGTATATATTCGTAAGTATATTTATGAGTAACTAACTCAATTTTATGTGAAAAAAATGGTTTATTAAATTAAGCGCATAATTCAACAAACGGGTTGTTCTGAGAAATCTTTTTTTTTTCTGGTTAATTTATTGATCATTTCAGCAGAAAATTAAGTAAAAAAATATTTTTAATTACTAGACCAAAAATTAATGAACAAAATTTATTACAAAACATTTAAGTTTTTAAAAGTGTTTGTTTTTTTTTCCTTACGTTTTTCAAACATATTTCCTTTAAATGAAATTTCTTTTACACGATTTATATTATGTTTTTTTATCTCAGAAATGATTATTCTAATTTTTTTTTCTTTTTATTTCTTTTTTAAATAGTAACCTACGACCCTAGCAGCCATATAAACCGGGATTTACTGTTTAAAGTGGATTCCGAACCATTACAGAGCGGCTAGCCGCTCGGCTATCATACCCTTCGCAAATTAATATAGCAAAAAATGATATGTAAGACATTTCTAACTGAAAAAAAAATATCAAAGTAAAATTTAAATTGATGCTTACGTAAAAAACTATAGCGAGAAACACATTTCAAAAACGAAATTCCCTCAATTTCTATTGAAGGGGCGAAACTAGAGAATAACAACTTCCTATTGCTGAACATGAAAAAAAGTGAATACAAATTCGCTGAAGACTTCGAATTCGAATTTCTTTCACCTCGATAAAGCATCTTTTCTTCTCGAGAGCTTCCTTATTTTTCTGAGTTCGGTACTCATATAATTCATAAAGTCCGAGCATCTCCTTTTTCGTTCGAATTTTTTCTCCCTTTCAGATAGCTAACAAACCCCCTATTAGGGGCATCCAATTGCCAGTTTCTAAGAAATGGAACACCGCATGGGAATTTGACAGCACAGAATCCTCCCAATTAAGAATTTTTCTTAATAAGGATCATTAGAACATCTTTTTAGGGCGATCTGTCCATGGATCCTCCCTATTGAGTTAGTGGTTTCTGCTTATTGAGAGTTTTCAACGCTGCGCTAACTTACAACGTTTCTTTACATCTCCCGTGCAGCTAATAAGACCATTTTGTCAGCACTTCTAAGAAACTGATACCTTATTTCTTTTCTCGTAATTTATATACTGAAGGTATAAATTCAATTCCTAATCATGCAAAAACTTTTGTTTTTCTTCTTTCCATTGCGTAGTAGCGATTTAAATAATGGTGTTCCCTGTAATTCCATTTCTTCTAATAAGGTAAGTGAAAAAAAATAAAAATAATTACCTGTAAGAAATTGGTTCGGTTTATAATTAAGCGAAAATCGGTAGAAGTATTTTTTTGTTAGGTTATAATATATTAATGATAGCGATTAGTGAATTAACTATCCCTATTGTGAAACTGCGTTAGATGAACTGCTGAATGCGTTGGATTTTTATGATTTGATAATAAAGGCACGGTTTTGAAAATGGGCTAATTTCTACGTAAAATGTGCTGGGCCTTTATTACTGCTGATATCGCTAATTTGGTCTGCTTTATGGTTAGTTAAAAAAAGCGTGGAATCTTTTTGTTATTTGGATAATGAGACACAAATAGCTGTTTATGGGTAACTCACTCAATTTTATGTGTAAAAAATGGTTTATTAAATCACGTGCATAATTCAACAAAACGTGGGTTGTTTTGAGAAATTTTTTCCTAGCTAATTTATTGATCATTTCAGCTGAAATGTAAGAAAAAAAAGGATTTTTTAATTACCAGACAAAAAAAATTCAATGAACAAAAATTTATTACAATTTATTTATTTTTAAAGCGTTTATTTTTTCTTTACATAACCTCTTTAAATGCAATTTTTTTAAACTATTTATATTAGGTTTTTATCTCAGAAATCATTATTCTATTTTTATTTCATTTCTCTTTAAATATTAAAAGACAAGAAAATTTAGGATTTTCGGTTTAAATTTTTAAAATTTGTTTAAATGTAAAAAGGGAGATTATGGTCCAACATGGACTGTAGTGTCAGGGAGTTCGTTAAAAATGTTTGTTTTTTTTTCTTATCAAGCTTGGTGACAGCAACATCTAGATGAAGTCCATGGAGGCCTGAATGGCCCAATGTCTAGCGCAGGGGTGGCCTACCTAAATGTAAAATTATATATCTCGCTATAGATTTAGACAAACTATAAACGTTTTTGAGTGATAAATTTAAAATAAGGAGTTATTATTATTGAGTTTACTATTATTCTTTCATGCAAACATGGATAATAATGATACTAAACGCACATCGTAAAGAAATATTTCAAACTAAACATTAAATGAAAAATATATAAATAAAAAGAAAATTAAAAAATAAAATCATTAAATAAGATTATTGCTTTACGTAAAAAACTATGGCGAGAAGAACATTTCACAAAAAGAAATTCCTCTACAATTTCTATTGAAGGGTGGGGGAAACTCGAGAATATCAACTTCCTATTACCCAACATGTAAAAAGTCGAATTCGAAATTGGCGGACGACTTCGAATTGGGATTTCTTTTCACTCGATAAAAGCATCTTTTCTTCTCGAGAGCTTCCTTATTTTTGAGTTCGGTACTTATATAATTCATTAAGTCCGAGTAGCTCTCTTTTTCGTTCGAATTTTTCTAACTTTCAGATAGCTAACAAACCCCTATTAGGGCAGCCAATTGCCAGTTTCTAAGAAATGGAACACCGCATGGGAATTTGGACAGCACAGAATCCCCTCCCAATTAAGAATTTTTCTTAATAAGGATCATTAGAACATCTTTTGGGGCGATTTGTAAATGGATCCCCTCCTTATTGAGTTAGTGGTTTTTGCTTATTGGAGAGTTTTCCACGCTGCGCTAACTTTTAACATTTCTTTACATCTCCGTGCGGCTAATAAGACCATTTCGTCAGCACTTTTAAGAACTGATACCTTATTTCTTTTTGCTTGTAATTTATATACTGAGGTATAAATTCAATTCCTAATCATGCAAAACGTTTCATCATTTTTATTTTTTGTTTTTCTTCTATCCATTTGCGTAGTAGCGATTTAAATAATGATGTTCCCCTTAATTCCATTTCTTCTAATAAGGTAGGTGAAAAATAAGGAGAATTACCCGTAAGAAACTGCTTCCTTTCGTAATTAAACGAAAATTGGTGGAAGTATTTTTTTTTTTACTAGGTTATAATTTGTTAATGATGGCGATTAGTGAATTAACTATCCCTACTGTGAAACTGCATTAGACTAACTGCTGAATGCGTTGGATTTTTTATGATGTGGTGGTATAAAGGCACGGTTTTGTGAAAATTTGCTAATTTTAACGTAAAATGTGAGCCTTTATTACTGCTGATAGCGCTAATTTGGCCTGCTTATGGTTCGTAAAAAAAAGCGTAGTGAATCTATTTGTTATTTGGATAATGAGGTGCAAATAGCGTTTTCGCCCGAGCTTTTATGGGTAACTAACACAGTTTTATGTGTAAAAAATTGGTTTATTAAATTACGTATAATTCAACAATCGTAGATTGTTTTTGAGAAATTTTTTTTTCTTTCTAATTTATTGATTATTTCAGCAGAAATTTAAGAAAAATTATTTTTAATTGTCAGGCAAAAAAATTAAATGGACAAAAACTTATTTTAAAAGTGTTTTTTTTTTTCCTTACACTTTTTAAATATATAATCCCTTTATCTGCATTTCTTTAAATAATTTAAATTATTTTTTTTTATATCAGACAATATTATGCTATTTTTTTCAATTCTTTTTAAATACTAAAATATAGGAAAAGTGGGAATTTTTCGATTTAAATTTTTAAAATTTGTATAAATGTAAAAAGAAGATTATGGTCCAACATGGACTGTAGTGCCGGGGAGTTAATTAAAAATGTTTTTTTTCTTATTCAACTTAGTTGACAGTAACATCTAGATCAAGTCCATGGAGTCCTGAATGGCCCATATCCAGAGAGCGCAGGGGGTGGCCTACCCAAATGATCTTCCGGGCCGCATGTAAAATTACATATCCCATATTAGTTTTATACAAAATTTTTTTTTTTTGGAGTGATAAATTTGAACATAATGAGTTATTATTTTTGTGTTTCCTATTATTCTTACATGAAATCATAGATAATATCATAATAATGATGCTAAAGGCACCTTTGTAAAGGAATATATAACACTAAAAATGAAATAAAATAGTATATAAAATATAAACAAAATAAAAAAAAAAAAATGAAATCATTAAATTAAATTAATGCTTACGTACAAACGAAGCGAGATGAACATTTCAAAAACGAAACTTCTCTACAACTTCTATTGAAGGGTGGAGAAACTACAGAATATCAACTTCCCTATTAGCTAACATGGCTGACGACTTCGAATTCGAATTTCTTTTTTTTTCACTCGATAAAGCATCTTTTCTTCTCGAGAACTTCCTTATTTTTCTGAGTTCGGTACTTATATAATTCATTAAGTCCGAGTAGCTCCTTTCTTCGAATTTTTTTTTCCCTTTCAGACAGATAACAAACCCCCTATTAAAGGGGCAGCCAATTTGCCAATTTCTAAGAAATGGAACACCGCATGGGAATTTGGACAGCACAAAATTCGTCCCAATTAAGAATTTTTCTTAATAAGGATCATTAGAACATCTTTTTGGGGCGATCTCTCCATGGATCCCTCCTTATTGAGTTAGTGGTTTTTGCTTATTGAGAGTTTTCCACGCTGCCAACTTTTAACGTTTCTTTTTACATCTCCGTGCAGCTAATAAGACCATTTCGTCAGCACTTTTAAGAAACTGATACCTTATTTCTTTTTCTCGTTATTTATATACCGAGGTATAAATTCAATTCCTAATCATGCAAAACTTTTCATCATTTTTTTTCTATCCATTTGCGTAGTAAAGATTTAAATAATGATGTTCCCTTAATTTCATTTCTTCTAATAAGGTAGGCGAAAAAAATAAGAATTACCGTAAGAAATTGCTTCGGTTCGTAATTAAACGGAAATCGGGGGAAGTATTACTTTTTTTACTAGGTTATAATTTGTTAATGATTGCGATTAGTGAATTAACTATCCCTGCTGTGAAACTGCGTTAGATTAACTGCTGAATGCGTTGGATTTTTATGATGTGGTAATAAAAGGCACTGTTTTGTGAAAATGGGATAATTTCTACGTAAAGTGCTGAGCCTTTATGACTGCTGATATCGCTAATTTGGTCTGCTTATGGTTGGTTAAAAAAAGCGTAGTGAATCTTTTGTTATTTGGATAATGAGGCACAAATAGCGTTTTCACCCGACCTTTTATGGGTAACTAACTCAGTTTTATGTGTAAAATTGGTTTATTAAATTACGTGCATAATTCAACAAACGTGGGTTGTTTTGAGAAATTTTTTCTAGCTAATTTATTGATAATTTCAGCAGAAATTTACGGAAAAAAAGTATTTTTAATTACAGACAAAAAAAAAAAAAAATTCAACGAACAAAAACTTGTTACAAACATTTTAAAGTGTTTATTTTTTCCTTACATAATCTCTTTAAGTGCAATTTTTTTAAAGGAGTTCAATTTGTTTTTTAAATCAGAATCAGTATTCTATTTTTATTTCATTTCTTTTTAAACATTAAAAAGATAGGAAAAGTGTGAATTTTTCAGTTTAAATTTTTAAAATTTGTAAAAATGTAAAGAGGAGGGAGGGGGAGGTTATTAATGTTAATTTTCTCTTTTCTCACTTTTTCAAAAGCAATATCTAGATCAGGGATGTCCAACCCACGGCCCGCCTTCAATTCTTTCTGGGCCGTAAGATTTATGGCAGTTTTACAAAATATATTTATTTTTGTAATGGTCAAAAGTAATCAATACCAACGTATTAAAAATACATTATGTGTTCATCCATATATTCAAAAATTAATTTTGATTTTAAAATAATATTTTTGCGAATACATGATAAACATTGCCTGTTTTATTTATGACTTTACAGTTATGAGTGACATTATATTCTGCAGAAACTCATGATGCGCGTGCATGTTGGAGCATCTAATATAACAAGTTAAATGTTTCACTTTAAATGACTTCAGTGACGCACTGACCTTTCTAGATAAGCACTGTTGATTGTTGATAAAAAGCAAAAAAAGACAAAATGACTCTTAGTTGAAGTTGTTAGCCCTTTGGCTCTACTTACACCTGCGAATAGTTTTTTTTTTTTTTTTTTTTTTTTTTTCAAAAAAGATTGAAAGAGATTTTTCATAAGATGCGTTGATGAAACATGAAAAGTTTTCCCTTCTCATTACAGATATCAACATGAACATTAACATGCCTTAAGGCATCAAAGACAACTGTCTAAGTGTTTGTCAGCTGCATTAGGGAAAAAAAAAAAAAAAAAAAAAAAAAAAAAACCTTCAATCGTGTAATTTTTGCACATATATAATATTTTTAAAAAAGATGAGATGTACCAATATATTTCATTATATATTTCAATAGAAAAAAATTAAAACCAATCATTGATGACTTCATTTTGATTATAGATTCATTTTTTTATTTCAAAGATCTTTCTAATCAAGTAGAAAAAGAGACACTATTGACTCCAGACCTGAAAACACACCCCGCCAACAAGCAACCAGCATTCAGTTCACATCCCAACATCGCTCAATTATGCCATTCACGACTCTCCTTTGACCGCGGAATGCCAGGGCGAGAGAGGTGTTGCTAAAATCGCCCCCTCAGAATGCGAACTCCTCATTGTAGACGAAGGCAATTGTGCAACGAGGTAGAACTTTAATTGCTTTTGGACAACAAGCGTCCATTGCGTCATGTTTTTCGTGCCATAATTTCGAGACCTGCTGCAAATCTAGTTTGGTAATTGATTGAGAGCTGAACTGCCCTCTGAACTGAATTTGTGGTTTAAAAGAATGGGCCTCCCTCTGGCTTCTTTCCTTTGTACCTGATGGACAGGTGGTGAAATGAATTGTTGAGAGGTAGAAATAAGATTGAACATTCGTTTTCCATGATTTGTTCACAAGATTCTTACCCAACGTATAATACAGTGTGGCATTGAGTGTTTTCCATACAATTCTTCTTGAATTACTTCCAAGTATGCATAGATAACCTTCGATTGTTGTATAATCATGGTTTTGGAAGGAATCTTAACAGCCTAATAGCGTATTGATTTCAGAAGAAGGGAGGATGGGTTTGAAACCCCGACAATCGAAAGCTCCCATTGCACGAATGGGAATAGAGGAACCCGATGAATAGGATGCTGGATTTTCGAACGCATGGTGTTTGTTTAAGTCCCGACCAGCAAAGTCGACTCGAATCTTCTCATAAAGCGGAAGGTCTTTGCAGTTCACTTATTGCTTCTTACTGCATATAAAAAACGAAAAATTCGTTTGGACATTGCGTAAAAGTCTGCAATCGATAGTGCGATTTGTCTGGTGGGACGTTTCTGAGTTTTCTCCTACATGAGGCAAATAATCAATTATAAAATGTCCTCCTAGAGATGCTGGGGCCTTACATTGAATTAATTTCATTTAGCTAAAGTTATAATAAAATTATAAATAGATAACACTATAAATTTATATTTCTTCATTACTTTATAGTATAAATATTTCTTAATTAATACATAGTATATATATTTCTTAATTAATACACATATTACTTAATTAATACATATATACTTCTTCATTAACGAATTTTATATAATTTAATTAATATATTTATCATTTAAAAAATTTATTTTTGTTAATTACTGTCTCTGTTAGGAAATTTAAGTAAAGGAATTAAAGGAAATTTATAATTCAAAAAAATAATATATTTATTTAAAAAAAATTTAAATTCTTTACTTAACATATTTATTAAATTATATATTTATAATTTAAAGAGTCTTATAATTCTTAGTTATTATATTGATTTTAAGAAATTTATTAATACATTTATAAATTTGAAGAAATTTTTATTTTTATATTTTTCATTTAAAGAAATACAAATTTTATTCTTTTTATTAAACTATTTATTATTTTATTGAATATCGCCATAAATGGAAAATTATTGAAATTATTATTGAAATCAATTCAAACTATTCAAGTTAACACCATTTATTTAATTGAAAATGATTTATTTCATTTTAGTATCCTTATCGTGTTTTATCTAAACATTCTTGACTTGTTTGCTTGTCGCTCTACTGTCATTTGTGCACACTTTAGGCTAATTGGACTGGGACCTACAGTTTAACGTGGATTCCGAACTACTCACAAACATCCATGTAACCGCCAGTATTCGTACCTGAAAGTATGTTGTATCAAAGGCCAGAGCGCTAGCCGATTGTCCGTCAGGCTGCTGATCATTATTGAATTGAGTCCCATTTCGTAATTTCATTGTATAAGGCATACGTTAAAAATTCTCATATTAAAAAAAAAATTAATCTCTATTTTAATATTCACATCTTGGCGAATGTTACAAAATATTCACAGAAAACGCGCCAGTGTCACAGTTTCAAAAACGCTGAGATACAAAATATCTAATTCGCATCGCGCATGCGCCAATTAATACTTTACACACGTAAGGCCAATATTAGCTTTAATTAAAATCACTCGGTTAATGAAACCCGCTGCAACACGACAAACCAACCCAGGTGCCACGCCAAATGAACACCCAAACAATGGCGAACAAACAATCACCCTCGCCAACAAAAACGCCAAAAGAAATAATGATAGTGAATAAAAAGATAAGTCTTCGTGTCTTTTATTCATGTACTCGCATTTGTTCTTGACCAGAAACTCCCTGGCACCCATTGACCCCCTACGTCAAAAAGGCCTTAATGGCGAGGTTTGGTTTTTGGTTTGTCTCTCTGCGGTCATTTTGTGCAATACTTTAGGCTGATTACACCGGCATTTACCGTTTAACGTGAATTCCGGAACTGCTCACAAACATCCATGCCAAAGCCAGGATTCGAACATGAAGCTTTGCGGTACCAAAGGCCAGAACTCTAGCCACATTGGCGTCACACTACCATGAAATCTTGAAATTGACTCCCATTTCTTAATTTCATTAAATAAGGCATACTTATTAAATTCTCATATTTGAAAAAAAAACCTTTACCTCCATTTTAATATTCACATCTTAGCGAACGTTACAAAAATATTCACAAAAACGCGCCAATGTCACAGCTTTCAAAAAGAAGGCTTAAATACAATGTATCTATCTCGCATCACGAATACGCACCTCATTCTCAACACCTTACGCATGCGTACATAAATCCATAATCCTTAAGCCACAATTAGCTTTCATTAAAAATCACTGGTTAATTAAACCTGGTGTAATAGCACAAATGAACGCCAAACAATGCCTTCATAACATAGCTATTCACACCGCCTGCCTTTTGTACGACCGCTTCCTGCCAACACACCAAAAGCAATAATGATAATAAAAGAAAGCGAAGTCTGGTGTCTTTTATTCGTGTACTCGCATTAGTTTTTGACCAAAAAACTTCCAGGCACACATTGCACCACTGGACGTCAAGGGCTCCTAATGGCGAAGACACAGCCCCATGAGTGCACGTGGCTTCCATAATGTTCTGGTAGTCTAAATGGACTGGATTTCCTCTGCGAAGGACTCAAAAGGAATGCCGCCAGCAAAATTTGATAAAAAGAACACCAGGAAAACAAAGCAAGAGAGCGCCAGCGGTGTTTGGGTGAAAGCGCGGGCTAAAAGGGAGAGGGGCAGTGAAAGCAGAGGGTTGTGTGGAAACCGGAGTGTGGTGTATATGAAGGGAATAATGAGATCCGGAAACGGGGAAATGCAATTTAGTTTTAAAAATATTACCCAGATTCGTCCTTTTTCTTTTACTTCCCATTCAAAGTTTTCTGTCTTTCAAAATTTAATATGAGTCTGGGAATGAATTTTTCATAAAATGCAAGGTTTTTCCAAGTGTAATTTGTGATGATTTGTGGAATGTAATGTGCACAAATTTTAAGAAAATAAATTTGTTAATATATATATGTATATATAAAATGTGGGATTACTTATGTAATTGCATGTTGAAAATTTCGATATTAAATAATTCATATAAATAAATATATATAATATATATTAAATAATTTATGTATATATATCATCACCAGCGGTTCAACAGCCCCATGGTGGACCAAGGCACAATTGGACCACCTACTAGCATATTGCGAGACTAGAGATGTTTTGTTTTTACAGGGTAGGGTTGCCAGCCCTACGCGCAACGCTCCTACCGCCATATCAGATCATGACCTCTATGGTTTAAAGTGGATTGTGAACCACTACAAACATCCATGGCACCGCCGGAACTCGAATCCGAACCTGTGGTATTGAACGCCAGAGCGCAAGCCACTGGGTCATCAGCCTCTTTCCATAAGGCATAGTTTAAAAATTCTCATATTTAAAAAAAAAAATTGGCCTCCATTTTAATATTCACATCATTCTATGTTGGCGAGAATGGCGAGAATAAGGGATTAATGTGCGCATGCGTGATAGATACTTTGTATCTAAGCATTCTTTTTAAAACTACGATATTGGCGCATTTTTTGTAAATATTTTGGTAAAATGTGAATATTAAAAATGCAGGCAAATGTTTTTTTTTTTTAATTTAAATATGAGAATTTTTAAAATGCGCATTATTCAAAGACCTGATGGCAGAGTGGCTAGCGCTCTGGCGTTCGGTACCGTAGGTTTAGGGGGTTCGTGTCCCGGCGGTGAAATGGTCGTATGCACAATATTAAACCGTAGGTCCCGATCATTTGTTTTTGCTGAGCGTAAAGCTGACGACCCTTACCACGTAAAAAGAAAACACATCTCGTCTCGAAATCTGCCAGTAGACGGACGGCTTTGGCCCAACATGCAGCTGCTGCGCCACTGTGATGGTATATATGTATATATATATTATTTAATATATAAGTTTTGAAATTGATATTGCATACGTAATCTCACACTTTATGTCTGTATATATTAACGAATTTATTTCCATAAAATTTGGTGCACATTTCACATATCCCTCACAACAACACAAATTATATTTCAAAATCTCGCATTTTATAAAAAAAAAACATTTTCCCAGACTGATGTTCCATTTATAAAGACCCGAAAACTTTGAATGGAAAGCAAAAGAAAAAAGACGAATCTGGGTAATATTTTTAAACTAAATTCCATTTCCTGTTTCCACCCAGATCTCATTATTCTCTTCATACACACCACACTCAGTTTCCTTCATATACACGCACAAACCCTCGGCTTTCACTGCATGCCCTCTACCCCTCTTTTTCCCGCGCTTTCACCCAAACACCGTCGGCGCTCTCTGCTTTGTTTTCCTGGTGGTTTTTATCCAAATTTCGCTGGCGGCATCCCTTTTGAAGTCCCTTCGCAGAGAGAAAATTTAGAATACCAGAACATTATGGAAGCCACGTGTGCCAATGTTGTGTCGTCGCCATTAGGCTCCTTTTGACGTAGGTGGTCCAATGTATGCCTGGGAGTTTGTTGGTCAAAAATTAATGCGAGTACACGAATTAAAAGACACCAGACTTCTCTTTTTTTTTACTATCTTTATTACTTTTGGCGTGTTTTGTTGGCTAGAGTGGTGGAAAGTGCCACAAAAGCTGGGGTGTTAATAGCTTTTTGTCATGTAGCCATTGTTTGGTGTTCATTTGGCGTGGCATCTGGCTTTCTTCGTAGTGTTGTAAAAGATTTAATTAACCGAGGGATTTTAATTAACTAAATGTGGCCTTTTACGTGTGTAAGGAATTAGGTGCGCATGTGTGATGAGAGAACTCGAAATATGAGAACTCGCACTTTATATAATATATATATATATATATGCACTGAAGTGACAAAAGTCATGGGATAGCAATATGCAAATTTTCAGATGGCAGTAGCATCGCGTAGAACAGGTATAAAAATGCGCAGTGCTTTCTGCAGAGCTTTCATTTCTTGTTCAAGTTATTCATGTGAAGAGGTTTTGACGTGATGATGACCGCACGACGGAAATTAACAGACTTTTGAACGCGGAATGTTAGTTGGTGCTAGACGCATGGGTCATGCCATTTCGAAATCGTTAGGGGAATTCAACATTCCCAGATCCACTGTGTCAAGAGTGTGCCGAGAGTATGAAATTTCAGGCATAACATCCCACCATGGACAGCGCAGTGGTCGACCGCCTGCACTTAACGACCGAGACCGGCGACGTCTGCAAAGAGTCGTAAATTCTAACAGACAAGCAACACTGCGTCAAATAACCGCAGAAATCAATGTGGGACGTACAAGGAACTTGTCTGTTAGAACTGTGCGGAGAAATTTGGCTTTCTAGGGCTATTCCAGCAGAAGACCGACTCGAGTGCCTTTACTGACAGAACGACATCGCTTGCAGCGACTCTCGTCGGCACGTGAGCATATCGGTTGGTCCCTAGATGAATGGAAAACCGTGGCCTGGTCCGATGAGTCACTATTTCAACTGATGGTAGGGTTCGAGTGTGGCGCGGACCCACGAAGCCATGGACCCAAACTGTCAGCAAGGCACTGTTCAAGTTGGTGGTGGCTCCGTAATGGCGTGGGCTGTTTTTTCATGGCATGGACTTGGTCCTCTGGTGCGACTGGACCGAACATTGACTGGAAATGCTTATGTTCAGCTACTTGGAGATCACTTGCAGCCATTCATGGACTTCATGTACCCAAACAACGATGGGATTTTTATGGATGACAATGCGCCATGTCATCGGGCCACAACTGTTCGCGATTGGTTTGAAGAACATTCTGGGCAATTCCAACGAATGATCTGGCCACCTAGATCGCCCGACATGAATCCCATCGAGCATTTATGGGGCATCATCGAGAGGTCTGTTCGTGCCCAAAATCCTGCACCATCAACGCTTTCACAATTATGGACGTCTATCGAGACAGCATGGCTCAATATTCCTGCAGAAGACTTCCAACGACTTGTTGAGTCCATGCCACGTCGAGTTGCTGCACTTCGCCGGGAGAAAGGAGGGCCGACACGATATTAAGAGGTATCCCATGACTTTTGTCACTTCAGTGTATATATATATATGATTGCTTAGAAAATGTTTGCCCATCCCTGATCTAGACCAAGACCAAGAACACATGTGGTTTCGGGGAAGGATTGGGGGAGGAACTTTTTTTGCAATGGAGTACCCGTAGATGGAAGTCTGACTTGCCTCCGTGCAGGAAGAAGGAGTTCCGGGAAGACTTTTTAGAGTATATATAGATATATACTATTTATATATATATATATATATATATATATATATATATATATATATATATATATATATATATATATATATATAAATAGTAATAGTAATAGTAAATAGTAATAGTATAATATATATTTATATATATATATATACCCTAAAAGTCTTCTCGGAACTCCTTCAGGGATGGGCAAACATTTTCGGTCGCGGGGCCAAAAACAGAAGAAAAAAAAGTTTGGAGATCCAAAAATATTAATAACCATTTATTATTACCATAATATTTATAATATTATTAACCAATAATATATATACTTTATTTTTGAAATATTTACGAATAACCCAAAAAGCACTAGCTATGCTACACTTTTAATAATTTCACCACTATTCACAATGATTCTATATGTCCTCAATCTTTCCATACACAATCAATATTAGCCGCCGCCTGAGCTTTAAAATGCGCAGTCTGCCACATGTGAGGTCTAATTCACCTATATTGGAGTCCCATATGTCTGCTGCCAGAGAAAGATATAACACTTGTTGGCGTTAACTAACAAAGAACTTCCGATTTTAACACTTTGCCGATTGAAAGCTGCCTGTGCTTGCTATTTCCGTCGATTTATGTTTTGTAGAACAAAAAATAGAGAAAGTAAAAAAAAAAAACCATCAGTCCTTTGAAAAAAAGAAGAAAAAAATATTTAATCAAAGTAGAAAAGATTATGGATGTATAGTATATAAATATCTATTTGTTTTAATTTGCCTCGGACCGGCAAATTAAAAATTCTATCCGCGGGCCGGATAGAACCTTCCGGCGGACCGCAGTTTGCCCATCCCTGGTCTAGATGTTGCTGTCTACCAAGTGGGATAAGAAACAACATTTTTTTTTATTTAACAGTTAATAAATATTTCTGTTCAAATTAAAATATTTAATTGCTGGCAATAAAAAAATTCCAATTTTTAATTGAATTTCAGAAAAATAATTTTTATAAAAAAATCGTTATTCGGAATATTTTTTGTCTTTAATGTTTTTTATATATCCACGCTACTCTCCCGACATCCATATTATTCTGCAGAACAGTTTTGAATGGACATTTCCAGGGTGGCATCTAGAGACAGTGTATCCCCCTTTCCTCTTCCTCCACGAGACCAAAGGAGAGGTATTCTGACCTACAGATTTATCGTACCCATTCCCACGTATGCTTTCTGTTTGTTTCGTTTTACAGGTTTTGAACTCAAACTCACAAGTCCAGCATGTTATCCTCCAGCCCACACTAAGGGACCTGAATGGCCAAGTGGCTAACGCTCTGGCGCTCGGTATCACAGGTTTCGGGTTCGAGTCCCGGCAGTGCCATGGATGTTTGTAGTGGTTCGAATCCACTTTAAACTGTAGGTCCCGGTCTGTTTAGCCTAACGTGTGCACAAGATGACCGTAGAGCGACAAACCAATCCAGGCTACACTAATTCTTTATTTGATGGAGTAATTACAGTTAATTTAAAAGGGTATTTTTTCTGCTATCATTAACCCAGTAAAACTTAATAAAAACAGTTCTTTTACGATTTATTTTCAAAATGATAAATTCATAATCATAATTCATTATTATATTTGCAAAGGCCTTGTTAAATACATTTTCATTAAGGACAGAAATGAAATAGTATCACTTTTCTATGTAAAGAGTATATAAAAGAGATAATGCTTGATGTAAATTTTTGATGCTGCAATATTACCAGTTAATTAAATATTCAAGTGTCATTTATCAAAAAATAATAATAATTGAAAATTAAATGAACATTTTTATGGCTATTTTAATTTAAAGAAATTTTAATTTTCAAAAACTTTATTCTGGAAAGTCATTTTTCTTCCTTTTTTCATTTTCATCTTACCATCTGGAAGCTTAACTTACTCCCCCTTTGGCAACTCTAAAATGAGTGCCAAATTCAGCAATGATTTAGTTTAGAGTCATTTATCAAAATGCATGCTAATGAAAGCTTCTTTTATTATGTATTCTAAGAAAAATGAAAAAAAAAGTATTATAGTAATATATTAAGACAAAAAAAAAATTTGTTTTAAATGGGCAACTCAATGGATTTGCAATTTGGAAAACCTCCAGAATTTGGAAGACTTCTAATTTCAGATTTTCTTATCTTCGAAAATAATGAATTTCGTTTTTTTTTTTTTTTAAATATTGTTTAAGTAATCAATATATCCATTTTGTATTCATCATTAATTTTAAGCAAACGTTTAACATTTTAAATAAAGAATTCATAACTGTCAACTTTCGATATAATAAATTATCATGTATTGAACTTGGTTTATTTATTATCTGAAAAATTCAGAAGCATTTATAAATAAATATTATATTTATTTGAAAGGGCCAGCACAAATCTGGTGAACAGTGCATTTCCTTACTAGGGAGTTGAGTTCGAAACCCACAAGCGAATTACCTGCCTATGGTTAGCGATGGGTATGGATTTCTTGAAGATTGGAAAATAAATCGCTTGTGCAAAATGCAATCGTTTTAGATTATTATTAAATTGCCTTAGAATGTTGATATTGAATTTTTAAATTTTAAGTGCAAAATATGAATGCATTACACCATTGGTGCCTACCTTGATACAATATGAAATCACCATTTTGAAATGTACCCATATCAGTATATCCATATGAAAACATTAACTTGTATTGTACTCAAATTGATACAATACACGCGTATGAAACCCCAACCTTGAAATGTACACATATTAATACACCCATATAAAATCAACATTTGAAATGTACCCATATGTAATATGGGATATATATGAAATGAGAAACCCATAAGAAACTATTATTTTGAAATATGAATATATATATATATATGAAACCATTATTTATTACAAAATATGAAACTATTATTTGATATCATCCATAATCCATCATCCATCATATCATCCATCATCCATATTATTTGATATCATCCATTTTCATATATCCATATGAAATATGGATATATAGGAAACTATTATTAAATATAATAGTTATGTTCTATAACTATATAATTGAGTTCCAATTTTGTTATATGAAACAACAATATTAATCAAGTGTTTAATAAAACACTGTTTGTAAGAAAGTTTATATTTTTGAAAATGATTTATTACGTTTAACAATCATCATCATCATCATCCTCATTGGTTCAACAACCCCATGGTGGGCCAAGACCGTCTGCCAATTGGCAGATTTTTTGAGACGAGAGATGTTTTCTTTTATGAGGTAGGGTTATCAGCCCTAAGCACAACGTTCAACCCTATTTGACTGGGACTTACGGCTTAAACTGGATTCGAACCACTACAAACAACCATGACACCTCCGGGACTCGAATCCGAAACCTGTGACACAGAAATCCAGAGCGATAATCACTCGGCCATCAGACCCCTACTTTTAAAAATGCAATGTTTACAAAATCACTTTTTGGCATTAACCTTGGTCTCAACCGGATTTATAAATGAAGATTATAAGCTAATATAATTCATTAAATCAAGTATGTAATCAATACAATGTTCAAATGTTTGACATACTGTTACGAGTACACATAATGATGTATATTATTGAACATCCTCTAGGGAACATTTTAGATCCATAGTTAGCAACTAAATGGCATCCATAATTAAAAAAATGCCATAATTGATCTTCTCAGAACGGTTCCGATATTCAAATCTTCTGTAACATCCACCTCTGAACGACGCGAAGGATCATGTAACGGCCGTTTATTATTACATCACTTTAATATTTGACATCGTTAATCATGTCAGGATGAGAATTCATGAATTATTCCAAGAATATTGGTTACTGAACCGTTTCACCTCAGCAGCATTATGATGCTTTTCTATGTAGATATTTAAAATTTAACTACAAGTATTTTATGTCATAATGATTCGTTTTATTTTATGAGATTCTTGAATTGAAAATTAATGTCTTGGGCATTAACAGGCAATGATATTAGGGTTGTTGTTGTTTCTTTTCAGATTTAAGCAAAGAATTGTTATTTTTGAAACTCTAATAATGTTTTAAAATTGTATATATATATATATATATATATATATATATTTCATATATAGGACATTAATAAGAAACAAATAAAGAGTTTTATATAAGCAGTTTAATATGCGATCAAATATTTAAAATGTCTTTATTAATCAAACAGAAAAGCGATTAATTAAAATATTTTTAAAAATCGATTTTTTGATCGGATATACATAAAGATGTTTGATACAAATATGTGCTGATCCAAAAACATTTGTACATTTTATTTTATTACTTAATAACAACTACATAGGTTTTACGAAATTTTAAAACGTAACATATTTTTGTAACATATATAACATATTTTTTGATGTTTTTATTTGTCAAGCACAAATGCTATTAATAAAACATTTTTTATTACTTTTGAATTAGTTAAACTCAAATTGACATTAAACTTGGACGCATACGGATTTATAAGTATTGATTATGAGCTAATATAATTCTTTAAATCATATACAGTCAATAGAGTGTTCAAATATTTGATCTACTGTTACGAGTACACAACTAAACGGCACCCATAATTAAAAATGCCATAATTGATATCTTTGTAGAGTGGTTGTGATATTCAAATATTCTATAACATTCACCTCTGAACGATGCGAAGGATCGGCAATCTTGTAACGACCGTTTCTTATTACATCGCTTTAATAGTCTACATCGTTAGGCTTATGTCAGGATGGGAATTCATGAATTATTCCAAGAATATTGGATATTGAGCCGTTTCACTTCAACAGCACTCTGACGCTTTTCTATGTAGATACTTAAAAGTTAACTACAAGTATTTTATGTCATAATGATTCATTTTATTTTTATTCGTTTCTTGAATGGAAAATGAATGTCTTGTAACTTAACAGGCAATCATATTATGGTTGTCTATTTATTTATTTATTTTTTCAAAGATTTAAGCAACTAATTGTTATTTTTTAGGCTGTAAGAATGTTTAAAAATTGAACTTATGTATTTCGTTTTATATATAAGACATTAATAAAAACCAAAGAGAGAGTTTTATATGAGTTATTACAGTAGTTGAATATGTCTTCAAACATTTTAGTTCTAAACAGACCGGGACAGTTAAAAGTGGATTCTGAACCCCTCACAAACATCCATGCCACCTCCAGGGATTCGAATCTGAAGCCTATGATACCAAAGGTCAGAGTTTCAGCCACTTGGCCAAACGGCCACATACAAAAGTAACACTATCCCGAACAACGCTCTACGATCCTATTTGACTGAGACCAAAGGTTTAAATTGATTCCGAACCGCTACAAACATCCATGGCACCGGGAACCAAACCTGAAACTTGTGGTAGAAGCTCAGAACAAAGTTCTATTTTTTGTTGAAAAAGATTTGTTACTTTTAACAATGCAATGCATAAATAAATTAACAAACTCACATTTAGACATTAACTTTGGTCTCATACGGATTTATAAATAAAGATTATAAGCTAATATAATTCTTACATCATATACAGTGAATACAATGTTCTAATGTTTGATCTACTGTTACGAGTACACATAATGATGATGTATAGCTCCTCATTGAACATCATCTGAGACCATTGTAGATCACTAGTTAGCAACTAAACGACACCCCTAATTAAAAATGCTATATTTGATATCCTTCCAGAATGGTTCTTGATATTCAAATATTTTGTAACATCCACCTCTGAACGATGCGAAGGATCATGTAACGACCGTTTATTATTACATCGCTTTTAATATTTGACATTGTTAGGCTCATGCCAGGATGTGGATTCATGAATTATTCCAAGAGTATTGGTTACTGAACCGTTTCACATCAACAGCACTATGATAATAATTTCTAATGTCTTTTAATAATAATTTCTATGTTAGGTATTTAAAAAATTAACTGCAAGTATTTTATGTCATAATGATTCATTTTATTTTATGAGTTTTATTTTATGAGCAAATGTCTTGTAGCTTAACAGGCATTCATAGTATGGTTGTCTATTTATTTATTTTTATATTTTTTCAAAGATTTAAGCAAATAATTGTTATATTTGAGGCTGTAAGAATGTTGAAAATTGAACTTACGTATTTCGTTTTATATATGAGACATTAATAAAAACCAAAGAGAGAGTTTTATATGAGTTATTACAGTAGTTAAATATGTGTTCAAAGATTTTAGATGTTTTTATTAATCGAACAGAAATGCTATTAATTAAAAACGGTCTTTTAAAATCGTTTTTTTTTTAATTATATGCAAAAATATTGATACAATATGCATTGGTCCAAACATATTTGTATATTTTGTTGTATTACTTCATAATAACTACATCTGTTGAACGAAATTTTAAAATGTAACATTTTTTGTAGCACATGTAACATATTTTTGCAACATAAGTAACATATATTTTGTAACATATCTTTTAACAAATGTAACATATTTTTGAGTTTTTTATTAAGCACATATACGATTAATCAAAAAAACTTTTAAAAATCGACTTTTTGATATTATACGGAAAATAATAATAATAATAATAATGATCCAAACATATTTGTACGTTTTATTTTATTGCTTAATAATAATAACATCTGTTTAACGAAATTTTAAAATGGGGCATATTTTTTAGCAAATGTAATATATTTTTGATGTTTTTATTAATAAAGAACAAATGTTATTAATTAAAAAAATTTTTACTTTGAGTTAGTTAGAAACAAATTTTGACATTAACCTTGGCCTCATACGGATTATAAATAAAGATTATAAGTTAATATAATTCATTAAATCATGTATTCAATAAATACAATGTTCAACTGTTTGATCTACTGCTACGAGTATACATAAGGATGTATATTATTGAACATCATCTGGGGAGCATTTTATATCAATAGTTAGCAACTAAACCACACCCATAATTAAAAATGCCATAATTGATATCTTCCTAGAATGTCTCTGATATTCAAATATTCTGTAACATCCACCTCTGAACGATGCGAAGGGATCGCGGTCATGTAACGACTGTTTATTATTACATCGTTTTAATATTTGACATCGTTAGGCTCATGTCAGGAAGTGGATTCATGAATTATTCCAAGAATATTGGTTACTGAGCCGTATCACAACAGCATTCTGATGCTCTTCTATGAAGATGTTTAAAAATTAACTACAAGTATTATATGTCGTAATGATTCGTTTTATTTTATGAGTTTCTTGAATAGAAATCTAATGTATTGTAGCTTAACAGGCAATGATATTAAGTTATTGTTGTTTTTAGATTAAGTAAATAATTTTTTTTTTTGACGTATTGTACGATTGTAACGTATTGTAGACGTAGACGATTGTAACGTATTTTTAACAAATGTAATTTTTTATTATTATTATATCTATAGTAAAGGCAATTAAAACTATGGTAAAATTCCTGTAATCAAGCTAATATGTTATTGAAAATGGTTATGATTTTCTGTTTTATTATATATTAGAAATATTGAACAAAATATTTTTTTTAATATTTAAAAAGCTTACTTTTTTATAAAACTCTATCATGTTCACTTTTTTTAAATAATCTAAATCTCCTGTCAAAATCTGAAAATCTTTTAACTCTTTTCTCAACTCTCTATTTTTTAAAGCCCTCGACTTCCTCTGGACTCTTTTAATAAAACTCGACTCCAGACTGCGACACTTAACCTCTGGTTTTAAATTTAAAGAATATCAATTGAAAACCCCTTTCCCTAGCTATTTTTTTTTTTTTTTTTTTTTTTTTTTGAGAAGCCAACGTGATAAATCTCTTTTAGAGAATATGAATAATAAAATGGGGGCTGGCGGCCGAGTGACTGGCGCTCTCGTTTTCAGTGCCACAGGTTTCGGGCTCGAGTCCGGGAGATTCCATCGATGTTTGTATCCACTTTAAAAACCGTAGGTCCCGGTCTAATATGACTGTAGAACGTAGGGCTGACAACTCTACCCTAAAATGAGAACCCTACTCTAAAAAGAAAAACATATCCTGTCTTTGAAAAAGCTGCCAGTAAATAGGCCCACGGGCTTGGCCCACCATGAGGCTGTTACGCCAATGAAGAAGAACAGTAAAATAAATGAATGCACTTACTCATTCTAAAAATAAAATAAAATGAAAATATTTACCTTTCTTACTCACTTAAAATTGCAGTAAGGAACATTTAAAATTTATTAATTTACAAACAACTTACCTAAGATTAAAGCGAAAAAACTTTCAACAAATATTAATTAAATTTGGCTGTATTTTTTCCATACATCAATTTTTTTTTTTTAAATTTTATTTTGTTAAGCATTCTTGGCACTAAACTACATAGTTAATCAAATAAATTTAACATATGATATTCAATCACGTGAATATTTCATTATATTCTAGAAAATAGCATTTATTTATTAATTAGATGAACTTTGGCCGACCATGAAATTGCGTAATTCCAAAGAGTACTTTCAAAACTTTTTTTTTTTTTTTTTTTTTTTTTTCCTCTACGATTTTTATCAAAAAGCACTTCCTTGTTAACTGCAACTGAAATGAAGATTCTTTTGATGGGGTCATAATGAAAAAAAAAAATAAATAATATATATGTATACTAAAAAAAAAAAAGATGGTCGAAAGCTATAACTACGAAAATTCGATTACATGTGAGCACAATAACTTTCCTTCTTTAATAATAACACGCAGAGAGGCCAATAACCATTTCTTCTGGATGGTCCTACATATATATATATATTAAAAAAGATGCCACCATCTCTTTTATTGTCGCCAATTTCCATCTCCAACTTGCTACCATCCCAGAAAGGGTTGATGTTCCGGCCTGTCAAGGTCCACGGGAGAACAACCTCCCACGTCAAACCCACGCGTGTTCCGCAGACACTGAGGAATATCCCTTTCCAAGGAGGGTTGGTGGTAAAAAAAAAAAAAAAAAATCGTCCCATCACCCCTTGGAGAAAAAAAAAACCTTAACTACATCCTTAATAAGACTTGGCACTAAGCATACCACTAAACGGAAGTTTAAACGGGGGTTGTAGAGGCGGGGGGGAACAACCTGGGTGGTCTCTCTCGACCTTATCCACCCCTCCCACCCCCTGCTTCCAATTTTTTGGGACGTTTATTGCTTGTGTTGTTGTTTTGCAAGACAGGTGAGGAAGTACTCGGTTGCAGTTTGCGTCTTCGCGACAGACAGGAGTTGCCAAGACAAACCGAGCCATTTTTGGCCCACACAAGCAGTTGGGCAAGATCTCTCGAAGATTATCTTTTGTTATGCTTACTATAAAGAAGGGTTAAAAAAAAAAAAAAAGTTGAAAAGCGTAAAAGGTTGGGAGATGCATTTGTTAGACAACAGCTTAAAAGTTGGAAGAGTTTTTTTTTTTTTTTTTTTTAGTGTTTTCAAGATATCAGCACAAAAGAAAATTGCTTAAATGGAACAGATGAGGTGCTGTTTGTGATAATTCAACAATCAGTTCATGAAGTGGATGGTATATGAAACTCATTTATCCAGCAATCCTTATCAAATTAAAAGAATGTTTAATAATTTAATGATGAATGAAGATTTTCTTCTGTTTCTTTAGATAAAAAATCTATTTTATGTAGATTCATCTAAAGCAAACAAGGCACAATAATCAATAGTTTTTTGTAGATCACAGTTAAATGATTTTTTTTTCAATTTACGAAAATTTTAGCGATACCGAAAATTAAGCATTGAAGACTCTTTTAAACGAATTCAGTGATATGTGAATAGGGACCTTTTTGTGCATGCTTTTACGAGGGCTATCCAAAGTCTGGTTTAAAAGAATTCTATTTAAAAAATCCTGAATTTTGTGGAATTTCAAGAAAAATTCTATTTCTGATGCAAATGAAAAACGATGGAACTATAATTTTTTAGTATCTATAGCGTAAAAAAAGACGCTAATTTGAGTAATCAAACTAAAAGTAAAAAAAATAATTGTTAACATAAGAATAAAATGTCGAGCAGCCAGGATTCGAACAGGAAATCTCCTGATTTAAAAATGTAGTCAGGAACAGTTATCCGTTGAAGATTGATTTGATTAACTATCCCACGTGTTTTTAAACTATAATTTTAAATGAGGTCCCGGTTGGGACTGGAACTTTCTTCTGCATTTGAATGAGGTTAAATGCGAATAGGTCAAGCTCTTCGAACAGGGGTTCCTGATCCGTAAATGTTGAAATAAAATGTCTTGGGTACTCATCCTGCATGAAATTGCCTTCATCATGTTGAAATAAAATAAACTGGTGATCTAGTGTTTTCTAAATATTTTAGTGTCATCGGTCCTTGATAAGTTTACAACGTTTAAATTAAATCTGATCGCTTAAAGTAGGGCAAAATCGATTCCAAAGAGTCAGTTACAAACAAACATACAGATGAAACTAATAAAAGCGTATCAAAAGAAATTTATGCGTGGTTCAATAATAGGACCAGCTAACGCAGGAGTGATGAAACGACAACAACGTAATTGCCAATATATTCGATGCGACTGATTTTTTTGCGTAATAGTATGATTATTGCATAGCACAGCAAAATAGTCCATTGCAAAAGTTTATCACCCGATAGTCTATCTCAAAATAATATATCACGTAATAGTCTACCTCAACATAACGAAATACGCTTTGATCACTGCTGTTCAAAACAGACATATTGGAATGAGTTTGACAAAATATCTTGCATTTGCAGAAATGCTGTTTAGTTTGCAATTATACATTGCCAAGGGCTCAATATATATATGTGTTCAAAATACCTGTAAAATAAATAACCAATTTATGATATATATATATTTCGTCAAATGCAATAAAAATGTGATTTAATTTTAACAAAGACAAAATTCGCATAATTTTTTTTCAAACTAATAATAATTTGATTAAAAACAAAAATTAATGTGTAGCACGAAAAAATGCTTCTTTCATTTAGAATGGAAACTCAGGTGCTACAGGTACCCTCTGAGTAGTGCTAAAGGAGTAACAGCGGTGCAGCCTTTGCTTATGGCATAAAGATTAACTGTCTCTGTGTTACCAGCTGCATTAGACCAACAGAATGAAAACTCTTATATATAACTCAATCCATGAACAATTTTAATAAATTCAAAATTTTAAAAATATTTCATTTAATGGAAGGAATTTAAATATTCTAAGCCTGACTCGATGCAACACGGGCATTAGAGCGGAGGTTCCATCCGCTGGCGGCTCTGTTGTAGACACCGTTTCAAAAAAAGATTTTGTGATGTTCAGCATCTTGCCTAGTGAGTCGGATTACCAGGTGGGATTTTTCAAGGGTTTTCTCCCATACCATAGGCAAATGCGGAGTAATTCTTCCTAAAAGTTTTCCCGAAAGGCACTGCTTTACTTCTTGAACCTCACGGAGCCAAGTCAGACTTCTACCTACTGGTGTTCCATCACAACAGAAGCTGCCTTTCCCTCCTTCCACGAGACCACAAGGGTTCTTGGACTTGATGTAGATATTGCTGTCTACCAAGTGATCCCACTTGATAACAACAAATATTCCAATTTTAATAAAAACAAATTTACATCATTAAAATATTTTATATATTATTCCTTTCGCTAATTTTTCCAATGTCATTTAAATAAAAACAAAAGATTATTAAATGTATTACAAAAGAAAAAATTAATTATTTTATTTTTATACATATAATTTTATTTTCGTCAGGATTTTTAGAAAAATAAACATTAAAATTATTCATTATTATTCCCAGATTTACTCTCATTAATATTCCCTCAAATCAACATGCATTAATACTGTTTCAAATTGTCAACACTATTTAAATTCAAAAGATGCCGCATTTTCAGAAGCACAAAACTGAAAAAGAAATTCTTAATTAATCGCAGATCATGAGATTAGCATCATTATTAGCATCCGTTTCCATCTTTTATTCATTCTTTTGTCTTAATGCATGCACTGGTAAATTGAAAGTTATTTAAACCAAGATTCGGATATTGTATGGGACGTGCATTGTAAATAGCAATCGTGCTTTATTGTGATGGTTAAAATAGGAATGCCGGTATTGTAACGTAAAAGAAAATACCATCACAGGAAAGAGATTAGAAATCTGAATTTTAAATCACGAATAAAATTATTGTATCATATTTTCGAATTCAAATTGCTTTTAGTGCAAGTAAAGATTTCATCTCTTTATCATAATGCAGTTGCAGATTATTTAAAATAACCCTTTAGAATAAAAAAAAATTAGTTATCTTTTCAAATTATGAATGATATGGTTCATTTTGAATTGTTTAGTTACGTGATTCAAAAATGTTCATTAAATTGAAGAATATTATTTTCAAATATTGGGCATTTTGACCTAAGGTTATTAATTATTATAAAGGTAGTCATGCAGCAAAGGAAGCGTTATTCAGGTGGCAAGGAAGCGTTATTCAGGTGGCAGCAAAAGGACCAACATAATTTTGAAAAGAAGTCCCAAAAGTATTTAATTGGTTTGGTTTGCCGCTCTACGGTCATTTTGTGCACATTTTTAGGCTAATTAGACCGGGACCTACAGATTAAAGTGGACTACTACTACTACCACTATACCACATGCTGTGCCTAGAGCTGAGTTGCCCCTGTACAGTTTGGGAATGATGTGGGGAGAAGTAGTCTGATTGGGCTCTGTGACGCTACGATCCTCTGGTACTTGAAATCCCAAAACCTGTGGCACACTACTAATAGCGCCAGACACTCGGCGATTCAGGCCTCAATTCGGCGAACCACTAACAAACATCCATGCCACCCACCAGGACTCGAACCTGAAGCCTGTAGTGCCACACAGCTAGCCAACTGGCCATCCGACCTCTTAAAAGTTCTATACGGAAATATGTTTCTTTTAATATTTTTCCCTCCTTAATCTTTTCAATATAATTTAAATAAAAAGAAAAGAATATTAAATGTATTTCAAAAAAGAATTAAATTAATTCGTTTATTTCTATACATATTCATTTTCAGCAGCATTTCTAGAAAAGTAAACATTAAAATTATCCTCATTATTATTTCCAGATTTGTTGTAATTCTACTAAAATCAACATGCATTAATACTGTTTCAAATTGTCAACAATATTTAAATTCAAAAGATGCCGCATTTCAGAAGCACAAAACTGAAAGAAATTCTTAATGAATCGCAGATCATGAGATTAGCATCATTATTAGCCTCCATTTCCATCTTTTATTCATTCTTTTGTCTTAATGCATGCACTGGTAAATTGAAAGTTATTTAAACCGAGAATCGTATATTGTATCTGACGTGCATTGTAAATAAAAATCGTGCTTTAGGTTGATGGTTTAAATAGGAATGCCGCTATTGTAACATATAAGAAAATCAGAAATGGATTAGAAATCTGAATTTGAAATCACGAATAAAATTATCTGTGTACCATCTTTTTCGCATTAAAATTGCTTTTAGTGTAAATAAAGATTCTATCTCTTTATCGTAATGCAGTTGCAGATTATTTAAAACAACACTTTAGAATAAAAATTAATTAACATCTAAAATTATACCTGATATCGTTAATTTTTTATCGTTTAGTTACGTGATTAAAAAAATTATTAAATTGAATAATATTGTTTTCAAATATTAGGCACTTTGACCTGAGATCATTGATTATTATAATGGTCTGACAGGCAGATTATAATAAAGGTTACGCAGCAAAGACAGCGTTACTCAAGTATGTCCATGGCGACCAGCACAATTTTTTACAAACAGTCCCTGAAGTGTTTAAGATAGTTATCTGCTTCTCTTTTTGAATAAAATGGTAGAACTTTCAATCTTATAGATTTATCATGCCCATTCTTAGTGTAGACAGTATGACTTTCAGAAAAGCTTCATTTGTTAGGTGTGGCCTGGTGACCAAGTGGCTAGTGCTCGGGCCTTTGGTACCACAGGCTCCAGGTTCGAATTCTGGCAATGGCATGGATGTTCGTGAGTGGTTTGAAATTCACTTTAAACTGTAGGTCCCTGCCTGTTTACCCTTTCGTGTGCACAAAGATGGCCATAAAGCGAGAAAGCAAACCTTCGTTTGTTAGGTTTCGAACCCGACATTCTTGGTTCGAAATCCTAAACCTACCCGTAGGGTGCATTCATCACCTGGATTAATGATCTAGTGGCAAAAGTGTATAGCTAATGTGCAAGAAGGGAATTTCGAATCCACTGTCTGCTTCAGTGGTTAGTTCAGAAATGAGGAGATTCGACGGCGACTGAAACGACGAGTATAAAGCACAATATTCTGCGGCCTCTGTTTCAGGCGCTTGGAGAGAAACGACGAGACCCATTGGCTGCTTTGACGACGTGTATTAAGCTCCATCCGCTGAGGAGATTATTTCAGTCACTGGTTTTAGAAATTAAAAGATTCAATAGCGACTGTGACGATATGTATAAAGGAGCCAATCTGCTGAGGCGTCTGTTTCAGTCGCAGCTTTCACTGACGAGGGGACTCGATAGTGACTGTAACAGCGTATATAAAATGATAGTCACATGTATCCCATTAGTAGTCGGCTTTTCTGTTGAGTGATTTTAGTGTTTTATCCCCTGCAACACGCAAATGCGTTGCAGTTACTCTTAAAAGTTCTCTCCCTATTACCCGTCGGTGCGTTGTTTGTGGTCTAGATCAGGGGTCTCCAAACTTTCCAGCCTTAGGGCCATACTGTTTGCTCCAGTAAGTACCAAGGGCCAAAACCGTTTTGATTTTTCTGCCATTATCTATAATTTCTAGACTAGCCGCCGAGTACGCGCTCTGAGCGAGGTTACGCCTGCTAACTGCAAACTATTGTCGAATCACAATTCATAATTATCAAAAATTATTAAAAACAAATTATCAAAATCACAATTACATAAATTTCATTAGTATTTTTTTACAAATGGATACCCCTCGGTTTCATTCGCGTTCAATTAGCTTTTCCGTTCCTGAGGGGATTTTCAGGATAAAAATCACATGTTTGATTCAGGATATATACATTCCAAACATCGATATGCATACCTATACGATATTCTTTACCCCAACATAACTACTGAGGGTAACCGCGGGATGTTCACTAGTTTATAATGTTAGTGGGATTCATTTCAATTATTTGTTAGTTGTTATGCTTAAGTTAAATTTTCCGTGTATTATGCTTGTCATTAAGCTTTTTACCTAGCAAGTCAATAAAACCGAATTATTATCATTCTGTGTTTTTTTATCCAACTTATTACAGTGACAATAAGCTATTCGCTGTTGCGGGCTGGATTTGGCCCGGGCCGGATTTTTTGGTGATCCCTGGTCTTGATAAGTTTACCTATGATCCACTCTTACATTTCTAACTTGTAAAGTGCTACATAGACTTAGACATGGGGTGGAGAAAATGTAAGAACGGCCAATTAGAGAAAGTTAAATTAAATGAAAAGATCCCGCGTCAATTTGCCAATTAGCTAGCTCTAAAGTCTTTCGTACCACAGGTTTCAGGTTCGAATTCAGGGGGTGGAATGGTTTTGTGTTAATGGTTCGGAATCCACGCTAAACTGTAGGTCCCAGTCTAATTAGCCTAAAATGTACAAAAATAACAGTAGAGCGACAAATTAAAACTAAAAACCCGCGTCAATTTGGAGAAAATGAAGCACAATTGGCGTTGATTCCAAATAAAACAAAACAAAACAAACAGCTTATAAGTATATTTTATTTTTTAACATAATATTATGTTGTCTTAATTTCTGTTTTAACTCTATGCAGTTATTTTTCAACACTACCATCTATTCATTCCTGCAAAGACGAATAACCAGTCTTTGACTCCCTCAAAACATCAAATTAATTTTTTGAACATATCACAGACCATCTTTCCCAAAATACACCACAAACCTCAGAAACGTATATCAACAGCCCATCGCCTCCACCATACATCAACGGCCCTAACAGAGTCCTCCGCGTCAAAAAGCAACTTCTAACAGATACAGATCTACCGCAGTTGCTCCGTGCTATAAAAAAGGGCATAAAAACTGTCGAGTACAAATGTTCTTTTTCCGGGAAAGATATATACAAATCAAGTACCTGCTGATAAATGGCATAAACTGTACCGAATTGCTGCAAAAAATAATGATGAAAGACAGTAACAGAGAACAGAAAGTGCTTCATGTTATCTATCTGGTAATCATCATGGGTATTATTTTTGTGGAGGGACACACTATCCTTTTTCTTGGATTTCCTTACTGACAGAAGATCCCTTTGCGTAGGGAGGAGGGACTTTTTTTCAGAGTGAAGGTTCCACAAGCTCTCTTGACGAAATAGAGTAGAGTGGCGAAAAACAAGTCCATCCATTTTTGTTTTAAAAAAAAAAGTATGGATCATAAGATAGATTCCATAAATTCTACGGAATGACTTGAATGTTTGTTTTTACGTTTAATAAATAATTTCGTAATGGTTATTGTTACAATTGTTGCACTGGATTTTGCCATTGATATATATGAAATAAATCTTTGAAGATATGCACCCGTGACGAACTACAACACTAAAAAAACTATTTTTTACTTTAATTTATATATATATATATATATATTGTCAAAAAAATGAAAAATTTGTTAGTTCTTTTTTTTAATTAAATAAAAATTGCAATGTTTCAAAACAATGTATTACATTGTTACAACAAGGCATCATATTCATATAATGCTTTATAGTTTCTTTGTTTACCAAAGGCTTCAGTTTCGACTCCGGGGTGGGACGGATGCTTGTTAGTGATACAGAATCTACGCCACGAAATTAGCCCAAAGTGTGCACAAAAATTACAGTACAGCGACAAACCAAACCAATCTTTTGTTTAGCATCAGTGGTCCTCACGCACCCTTATGAATACATCTAATAGTCCACTGACGAATGTTGAATGGTTAATTTGATATTTTTGTTCCTTTAAGGTCATTCTTTTGCACACTTTAGGCTAATTAGATCGGAACTTACAGTTTAACGTGGATTCAGAACCACTAACAAACATCCATGCCTGAAACCAGATTCGAACCCGAAGCCTATGGTACGAAAGGCCAAAGCGCTAGCCAAATGACCAATAGGTCGGAAATGGTGAGAGGGAAGACAGTGCCTATACGGGCGGACTTTTAGAGGTAACTGCTCTGCATTTACGTGTCGTATTAAAAAGTATGGGATCATAACCGCGAGAGAAGGCAGATTCCATAAATTGTACGGAATGACGAGGAATGTTTGTTTTTACGCTTAATAAATAATTTCGCAATTCGTTACTGTTGCAATTGTTGCAAGGGATTTTGTCCTATATGTGTGCAAAATAAATGTATGAAGACGTGCTTCCGTGAAGATCTATAACAAATTTTAATTATAAAAAAAAATAATTTTCAAAATTTTTAATTTATGATTTTACTTATGTGTGTGTGTGTTTGTCAAAAGTATTACAAAAAAATTTTTGTTAGTTCCTTTTCTTTAATTAAATAAAAATTGCAATGATATATATAGCAATAAAGTTTGTTACAACAAGGCATTATATTCATATAATGCCTCATAATTTCCTTGTTTAGGCCATTTGGTTAGCGATCGAATACCGTTGGTACCACAGGCTTCCGGTTCGAATCCCGGCGGGCGCATGAATGTTTTGTTAGTAGTTCGGAATCCACCAGCAAACTCCACTATTCGAAGCCTCAGTCTAATTAGCCCAAAGTGTGCAAAAAACATGACCTTAGAGCGACGAATTATACTAAATCAATCCCCTCAGGTTATTTTTCATCCTCCTCATAAGGTTATTTTTTGGTGGGAGTTTGTTGGTAGATTCCGAACTACTTACAAAACATTCATGCTCCCGCCAGGATTCGAACCGGAAGCCTGTGGTACCAAAGGTCAGCTCGGTAGTCAATTGGCCGCGAAAGTTAAAGGGGAGAATTGTGCCTTACGGGGAGGACTTTTAGGAGTAATTATACTGTTTCTGATTCTCGTAATGGAGAAAATTCGGAAAACTTTCACCTATCGATGCGGTATGCCTTACACATCACAGCCGCCATCGAATCTTCTCGTTCTGAAAGCAGCGACTACAACGATTAAGCACGCCTCCGCACATTGCCTCTGGCAACCCTGGACGCACGTTGCAACTGGTAGAGCTGAACCTATAATACTTTAACACAGTGTTGCGGTTTCTTATTCCACTTGGTCGACAGCAACTTCTAGACCAGGGATGGGCAACTACGGCCCGCCGGAAGGTTCTATCCGGCCTGAGGATTGAATTTTAATTTCCCGTCCAAGGCAATTTAAAAACAAATATATATTTATATATTATATATTCATCTCCTTTTCTACTTTGATTAAATATTTTTTCAAAGGACTGATGATTTTTTACTTTCTCTATTTTGTTCTACAAAACATAAATCGACGGAAAATAGCAAAGCACAGACTTCAATCGATAAAATGTTAAAAGCGGAAATTCTTCGTTAGTTATAGCTGTAGACTGGCGCCAAGCGTTATCTCTTTCTCGGGGAGGAGAAACATGGGAATCAATATAGGTGAATTAAACCTCTCAAGTGGCAGACTGCGCATTTTAAGCTCCAGCCAGTACCTTTTTCTTTGACGCGAATTCTAATATTATTGATTGCGTATGGAAAGATTGGCGACATATAGCATCATTTTGAATGGTGGTGAATTTATTTAAGTTTTAGCGTAGCTAGTGCTTGTTTGGGTTATTCGTAAAATATTTCAACCCCAAAATGGCTACTAAAAAACGTAAGTTGATTCAGAGTACCGTACTTTTAATGATCAATGGACCCGGAAATATTTTTTACAGTTGTAAAGGATAAACCAGCGTGTCTCATCGTAAGAATTCATTCATGTCATGGGCCGCGACTGAAAAGTTTACCCATCCCTGATTTAGACTCATTTGACCGGGAACTCGTAACTCGAACTCGTGATCACATGAAATGTGCAAGGGGAGCAGTTTCTGTTGGGATGGGCATCCGTAAGGTGGAAGCCTGTCTTGGCTTCGAATCTCTGAAGAAGGAGGAGAGGATAGTGCCTTCGAAAGGGAGAAATCCTGAAAACTCCGACCAGGTTGTCCGACTCTGAGGCCAGATGCGGGGACATCACACACCATCAAGTCTCTCGACTTCTGAAACAGTGTCTACAAAAAATGCTTATATGTAACCTAACCCTAAATATTCTGACTCAAAAAAGAATAAATGAATAATAAATAACAATTTTTTGAATAATAATAATAACTTATAAATCGCATATAATATCATAAAATTGTATCCTTACACTTATTTTTGGGGCAAAAAAAAATGCAGTTTTCTAGAAAAACATTTTCATTTTTCTTTAGAGAACAAAGTTTTGTTATTTATTAAAAATAAATGGCAAAAAATAATGCATGTTATTCATTATTAATTATTACGTTACTCAGGTAAAGAAAAAAAAGAATTAATTGAAATCCAGAATTGAATTGAAACATTTCCAAATTCAATAAACTTATTTGGTGTTATTTGTTTATATTGTTGTTACTTGTTTATATATTATTATTATTATTTGTTTTATTACTTGTTACGTTACTCAAGTTAAAAAATAGAATTATTGAAATCAAAAAAAATTGCATTGAAACATTCAAAAATTGCAACAAATACTTAAACCCTAAGAAAATCGTATCATCCGTCTAACTTACAAAATTTCGAGAGCAAAAATACATTTTTCTAGAAGATATTCTCATTTTCTTTAGAAAATAAAAGTTTAGTTATCTATTAAATTAAATTCGCTAAATTTAAAATTATTTGGTGTTATTTGTTTATTCATTATTCGTTTTATTATTTGTTTGTTACTAAAAAGTTACGTAACTCAAGTTAAAAAAAAAAGAATTATTTGAAATCAAACTATTCCATTGACACATTCGCCATTTTAATAATTTCTTACTTGTGTTTTGAACTTTTAACATGAATGAGTAAACCACACAACTCCAGTGTGTGGCCAACAATAGACGGCATATTCAACAAAGCGTCAAGATATGCACCACTTAAAAATTTGGCGAGCGAACCCCACCACCAGAGAGAAAGGGCGCCAAAAGAACAATCAAACAGTCATCCAATCCTCCAGTTTGACTTCGCAAGTGGAGCAGAAGTGATAGATTGACATCTAAGAAGTGACACTTGCACACCCCCAGAGTTTATTTAATTAATTTATTTACGTTTCTCTTTTTTCTTCACGCCCCCCCTTCCCGTCAGTGGCACTGGCATCTTCAAACAGCTGGAAAAAATACCACATGGCATTTAGTCCCCCTTCAACTGGGGTCTTGGTATCTCCTTATTATGATTTTCGTAGTCACTCGTTTATTATGAGAGGGTACATAATTAATGATGGTAATCTCTACAAGTAAAATGGTTCTCCAGATTAGAATATTTAAGTGTCTTATGCAGACCTTGCAGACATTAACTTAACTAGTATTAGTGCAAGTAGTAGTCCTATACTATGTTGAGCGCCAGATTGTAGTGCGCAAGTAGAGGCGGCCCTACGTTGGGTACCAGATTGTAGTGTTGTCGGTTGTGCAGCTGGATTGTAGTGGGTATGGTTGAGTTGAGACTGGAGACACAGGTTTGAGAACTACAGTTTTATTGACACATGCACAGACATCACACACATACAATAATTAACACATTTAAAGTTATATGTTTATACATTCGCGGAAGGATTCCACAGGTTGGCGCAAGATGCGCGAAATATAATATCTCTCCGGATGAGAGTCTGTAGGCCAACTATTATGCAGGGTTGGAATTAAATATATTTCCTCGGGATGATACTGTAAACTACACGTTTATGAACAGAAGCGTATTTTCCCGCAATCGTATCTCTGGATGCTATTAGGGAATACATCTGAATACTTTTTTTCATATCGGTATATAGTACCTCTTGCATGCTCCTTTAATTTTCTAATGATGCATTTTAGATACATCTGTATATCTCGTGTACATCGAATATCACTTGCATGCTCGCTATATCTCTTCTTATATCGGTATATCTTTTGGAAGCCCTGTATATGGCTTTTTATATCGGCATATCTTTTGAATGCTCTGTATATATCTGCAGATTCATTTTGGAATTTTTACTTTTGGATACATCTGTATATGTCTTGTCTATAGAATGTATCTTGGATACTTTGGTGTACGATGTATAGATAATCTTGGATACTTTGTACAGATGTATAGATAATCTTGGATACTTTGTACAGATGTGAGATAATCTTGGACATATCTGTATATCTCTTGTATATCAGTATAACTCTTGATATAACTCTTGGAAGCCTACCCCGTAAAAAAGAAATGTTCATCTCATTTTTTCGAAATCTGGCAGTGTAGGCAGACGACCACCAGCCCGCCAGGGGGCTTTGCGCCAATGATGAAGAAGAATTATTTGTTCATTAAATAAACTAAGCTAAATATACATTTATTTGTGACCCTAATAAAAATTAAAAGAAATGTAAACAAACGAAAAAAAGACTATAATTAATTTTCTTAATTAGTCAGTGGTGGTAAGTTAATGCATAAGAACCTCTTACAAATACACATAATCGTAAATATAATAAGAAAAATTACTAACAAAAAAAAAAGTAAGCAGCAGTTATACAAAAAAATATTTTCGCACATATATATTATGTAAACTGCTTGCATATTATGTTATCATGAAATAGAGTTTTCATAACAGCTGAGGCCTACTCTATGATTTAATTACAGTCTTTATTAAGTATTAAACATCGTGGATTTAAAATTCAAAGTTAAAATACGTTTCAAAACCACAAATTATATGCTCGAATTAAATAGTTATATTTTTAGCATATTGGCAGAATTTCTAAATATACAGAACTGAAATTTAACATCCAAAATGTGGTTCATTCAATTCACGATTAAATAATTTAATAACTCCTTTATTAATAATTTTATTAATCACTTAATATTAATTATCACTGAAAATTCCACAGAATGAATTCCATACATTGTAGAATTTGTTATGAAGAAAAGAGTTTAAAGACCCCAAATTAAATTAAGAGGTTATAAGTTTTTTTTTTAATTAACTTATTATTCTAAAAAGCATTGAGTAAAATGATTTAACACCTGTAGCTCATTTATGTTTTATAGAAATATTTTACTCTCTCCATATCTTTAATTTTTATTATGATATAAATTAAATTATATTAAATTTTATTATAATATAAATTGAATTATTGAATTGTAATAATTATAATTAATTGAATTGAATTTTAATTGTAATTAATCATAACTAGTTGAATTAAATCTTTAATTGTAATTAAAAAAGTAATTAATTGAGTATTAATCATAATTAATTCTAATTATCATAAATTAAATTTTATTATGATACAAATTGAATTATTTTATATTTTTATCTTTAATATTTTATTATGAAAACAATAAATTAAAGATATTTTAAAGCTCTACAATAAACTTCCAATATCAATTGCAAAACGATGATACATTATATCGCTATCAATACTGCAAATGATAATATTTTCAAAAAATGAATGTAGTAGATATAGTTAATGCTGAAAAAAACACAGTTTACACTAAATTAAAAAAATGCTAATATTTAAAAATGCAAATAACTTAATTCATTGGTAAAATAATTATTATATAAAAAGAAATTCATCATATTATGTGTATTTGAAATCTTACCTACCTGCACAACAAATGAATGAAATTACTATTTTCACCGGGAGCCTGAATAGCCGAGTGGCGCTCGGCACACACAGGTTTCACCCGGTCGAAAAGCCCAGCGGTATGGATGTTGTAGTGGTTCGGTATTCACTTTAAACTGTAGGTCCCCAACAGGATGGTAGAAGGAAGGACAGGATTACGGAAGTAGTTACTCCGCGTCCGTAGTTTATCTTCAAGCTACACAAGCCTCCTGGGTAGTAGTGCTGTGAGTAACGTCGGTGTAGCTTCACTTTAAGGCATCCAAGACAATTCTCAAGAATTTTCCATTCCAGCCGTGGAATTAGGAAGGGAAAAACATCTTCACTGACTCAAGTCTGTCCTATAGGCGCTTAATAAAGGTTTCTCAAGCATGACCTTGAAAATTATAATATCTCTTTTAGAATAAAACTGCTTGCACAGAATATGTATCCTGCAATGGATCCCTGCTCATATGGACTTGAATGAATGAAATTGCAGATGATTTAGAAAAGATTGCATTGCAGAAGTCTGTATCAGACTGCCATTCCTACTTCTCTTGCAGATGCAAATGCCTTGGCAAAAATCTAAACTTATGATTCCTACTAAGATGCAAAACTAAATAACAAATTACAGAACTGAATGTCGATAGAAGAAACAGCTACCACCTCTCACAAGATTAAGGGGATGAAAAAACACCACAAAAATATGAAAATTTCTGCTGATGGCGTTAAAGAATACCGTGGGGCAACTGCCCTGATGTAGCTTCACACCTCATCATATATTTAATTGCCCAACTTGCAGAGACGCCATGCATTGTCTGACCATCCCTCGGAAGAGATTTGTACACCAAGCCACATACCAGCCAATAGCATTGGCAGCACCACGATATTGATTTTCTTGTGCTCTTCAGGGAGATACAATGAAAACAACAACAACTTTCATTATTTTTCATACGTTTTCTACTTTTTATGAGCTCAGAAAAAAAAATATATATAAAAAATTCAACATAAAAATTATTTTTTTAAACTGTATATCACCCTTTAAAAATTAGCAAATTTGGGGTTGTCTTTGTCTATAATAAGAAGTTAAATAGGAATTTATTTAAAAGTCATGCAGCCTGATGGCAAATTGGCTAGCCCTCTGGCCTTTGGTACAACAGGCTCCACGTGCAAAAATCTGGCGGTGGCATGGATGTTTTGGTGAGGGTTCGAATCCACTTTAAACTGTAGGTCCCGGTCTATTATGGCTATAGAGCGTTGGGCGTTTTTCAATAAAAGAAAATCCTTTGGAATTCTATTCTGCTTCTTCTTCATTGGTGCAACAGCCTCCATAATGGGACACAACTCCAATTTGCCTACTGGGAGATTTCGAGCATGGAGATGTTCTTTTACCCGGTAGGATTTCATCAGTCCTATAGTCATATTAGACTCGGGACCTATTGTTGAAAAAGTAGATTCCACCGAATTACACCAATGCACCGATTACGAATTACAACAATGCATATACCAAAATAATGCAAGCATAACTTTATTTCGGATCAGACATCATTTCAGGTCGTTATCGAAAACAATACCCATTGATACCCATGGGTAAAAGTGACATTAAAAGATTCTTCCAGAATTTTTGTTTATTTTATATACTATTCAATCAATAACAATTTGAGGAAATATTTTTATTTTTTGTAGCAAATTTTTTTAAAAAACTATTTCACTAAAATACATTTGTTACGATCAAAAATCATACAAAGTACATTGTGTTACGTATCAAATAATAAACACCGAAATACACTTTTTTTCTATACAACTTCAAAAAATTTACGAAAGAGGCTTTTAGTGGATAGAGTTTTCACGAAATAAATAAATATAAATAAATACCGTCGGAGTCGAGCATAACGTAACAGTATCATCCAAAATCATAACTTATCACTCGTAAAACGTTAATGGTCTGAACCGCTGCCACAGAAGAGAGCTAAAAGAGGACAGAAAATGGCTTTTGAAACCATTATTCGGGCGGCATTTGGTAGCTTAAAACCAGCAATCATCGTTTATTGGAGGGAGGAGTGAATAAACAAAAATAAAGGAAAATTGAAGATGAACGACATGGCAGTAGTGCTTATATTATTTTATCCTCCAGTGCTTTGTTTTTAGCAGAGTAGTTTTTTATTGAAACTCCTATGTGTGTTTGTTTGTGTGTATTTATTTCATTTCTAATTTATGACTGTAAGCAGTGACAGATTTTTCAGGTAGCTAATTTCACGTGCACGGAAGTAGGAGAATAAAAGCATTTTAACAACACGGAAAAGATAAAAGAATAAAAGAGAACAGATTGCTAATCTTCTATGACTTGCAATAGGTGTTTAGAAATGAATTTTTAGATCTAATATTGAAACCAAAACAACAGTCATAGTTTTTTTTAAACGCAGAAAATTAAAAATGTCAGGATTACATAACGCATGTTTATTTGCAAAATAGGAAACGAAAAAAAAAAGTAGTGTAATAAATAGTATAAATAGAAAAAAAAGTTTTCTTTTATTTTATTTTATTTTTCAAGTAAATAATAATAATAAATTTAAGAATATAATTATATGATGGCGCATAAAAAATGTAATAAATATAATGTCGATATGAGGCCCGATGGCGTAAGACAGGTTCCTGGTTCGACCTGGTGGTGCGATGGATGTGCAGGATTGAATCCCTTTAAACCGTAGTCTAATATGATCGCAGAACCTTGGGGAGGGGGTAGTGCTATTGTATGTAAGGTATCTTCAAGCTACACGTGCCCCTTGGTAGCACTCACGAGTAACAACGGTGCAGCCCTTGCTTATGACATAAAAGATAACTGTCTCCAACCACATGTATCATTGGCACCATGGTGGCCAGGGCCGTCTTACTAACAGATTTCGAGACGAGAGAGGTTTTCTTTACGGTAGCGTTGTCAGCCTTACGCCCAACCGCCATATTAGATGGACCCAGCGGCTTAAAGTGGATTTTTAAACACTACAAATATCCATACCACCTCGGGACTGAACCTGAAACCGGTTTTCGAGAGCCTGAGCGCTAGTTACTGGGACCAATAAGAATCCCGGTCCGATATACAAGTTACCAATAAATTAATAATTTTAATATAAGAACATCTTTTTTTCTTACAACTCTTGCAAATATACTTATGAAAGAGGCTTTTAGTGGATAGATAGAGTTTTCAACAAATAAATAAATATAAATGAAAACGGACTGTCAGAGTCGAGCATGAACGTAACAGTATCATCCGGAAATCATAACTTATCACTTGGGAAACGCGCTTAATGGTCTGAAGCGTTGCCACAGAAGAGAGCTAAAAAAAACGAACAGAAAATGGTTTTTTGTGGAAACCGTTATTCGGCGGCTATATTTAAGTAGCTTTCTAAACCAGCAATCATCGCTTGGTTTCACTTTTATCCGTGCAGAACACTTGGGAAGGTGGAGGTAAAAAAACAAATAAAGGAAATGCGAAAAATTGATAAACGATCTGGTAGTAGTCGGTTTATTATTTCCATCCTCTTGATGCTTTGTTTTTTAGCAGAGCGTAGTTTTTATTGAAACCAGCGTGTGTGTTTGTTTGTGTGTGTTTATTTCAATTCTAATTTATGGCTTTGTAAGCAGTGACAGATTTCATAGTTAATGCCACGCACGGAAGTAGGGAAAAAATAACAAAAAATTTTAACAACTGGGAAAAGATGAATAAAACAAACAAAAGAGATTTTATAGATTCTTCATTGGCTTGCTATAGGTGTTTAAAAATGAATTTTTAGAAATTAATATTTAAGCAAAAATAAATCATTGTTTCCCATGAAAAATAAACAAATTTAAATGTCAGAATTATATGCGTGTTTATAAATAGAAACATGAAACGATAAAAATAATAATAACGTTTATAGTGATTAGAATCCAATTAAACCGTAGGTCCCAGCTCTATTATGCCCGTAGAGCGCTGGACGTAGGGCTGACAACTCTAAAGAAAATATGTCACGTTCCGGACTCCATCAGTAGGGTAGGGATGGCTGGGCCCAATTATGGGTTGTTGGGCCACTGTTGCTGCTGATGATGAAATATTTTGAAAGAAAAATAACAAAAAAGTGACATTAAAAGATTATTCCAGAATTTTGTTTCTTTTTATATACTAATTCAATCAATAACAATTTGTGGAAATGTTTTTTATTTTTTGTAGCAAATTTAAAAACTCTTTCGCTAAATACATTTACTACACTTATTTCCAGTACATTGTGTTACGTATCAAATAATAAACACCAGAAATACACTTTTTGTCTACAACTTTAAATAATTTACGAAAGAGGCTTTTAGTGGGATAGAGAATGAACAACAAATATAAATGTATAACTTCGGACTGTCGAGTCGAGCATAACGTAACAGTGATCATCCGAAATCATAACTTGTCACTCGAAACGTTAATGGTCTGAACCGTTGCCACAGATAGAGCTAAAAATGAACAGAAAATGGCTTTTTTAGAAACCACTATTCGCGGCCATTTAAGTAGCTTAAACCAGCAATCACCGTCTGATTCATTTCTGGTCCGCAGAACATTTTGGGAGGAAGAGATAAACAAGTACAGGAAAATGGCGAAAAATTGAAGATAAACGATATGATAGTACTGTTTATTATTTCATCCTCTAATGCTTTGTTTTTAGCAGAGCGAAGTTTTTATTGACCACGTGAAATAATGTAGTGTGTTTGAATATAATGATATAACGACTATCAAAATATAATGAATATAATGCCTATATGAGGCCCGGTGGCGGATACGACAGGGTTCCTGGTTCGGTTCCCAGTGGTGCCATGGATGTGTGTAGTGGTTCCGAACTAATTTTTACTCGTAGTCTAATATGACCGCAGAGCCTTGTCGGTAGTGTTATTCATTCAGCAGCCTATCTTCAAGCTACACGTGCCCCTTGGTTAGTGCTAAATGAGTAACAGGTGTGCAGCTCTTGCCCATGGCATGAGGATTAACTGTATATTGCCAGCTGCATTAGAACAACAAACACAATGCAGATTTAAATCATCATCATTGAGCAACAGCCCATGCTGGGGAGAAGTTTCAATGAAATAAACAAATGTAAATAATAAACTGGGATCGAATCGGAGTTGAGTTACAAATGTAACAGTGATTATCCGGAAATCATAACTTATCACTCGTGAAACGTTAATGGTCTGAAACCGTTGCCACAGCAGAGAGCTAAAAAAACGAACAAAAATGGCTTTAGAAACCATCATTCGGCGGCTGATTTATAGCTTAAAACAGTTAAATCATCGTTTATTTCATTTCTCCCGCAGAAATACGTGGGGAAGTTTTTGCACTCTGATGTTTGTTTTTAGCAGAGCGTAGTTTTTATTGAAACTCGGTCCGTTTGTTTGTGTGTGTTTATTTCATTTCTAATTTATGACTGTAAGCAATGACAGATTTCATAGCTAATTCCAAGACACCCAGCGCAATGAAGTGGAAGTGAAAAAATAACAAACATTCTAACAACACGGGAAAAGATAAAAAAATGTAGATGAGATTTGCTAATCTCTGGTAACTTGCAATAGGTGTTTAGAAATTTTAGAACTAATATTGAAACGAAAATAACAATCATAGTTTTCTTTAAAAGAAGAAAATTTAAAAATGTCTGAATTTATGTATATTTATAAATGCAAATATGAAAAAAAAATAATAATAATAAACTAATTTTATATTTAAGAAAAAACATTTCAAAAGTGAAAAAAAAATTAGGTGGTCTAAAACTATCATGGTTTTCTAAAGTAGAAAAAAGAAAATGTCAGAATTATAAAATGCATATATATAAATACATGTATAAATTTAAAAAACCAATAATAAATTTGTAATATAGATAAAAAAACATTTCATCAGGAGTAGAATAATAATAATAATAATAATAAATTTAAAAATTAAATCGCCTGGGTTTATATACAGGTTACCTATAAAATTTGAATTGAATGTAAAAATTAAACATATCAATAATTTTAAAAAAAATAAATAAATTATAAAATTTCAAACGATTTTCTTTCCTTGAAAAATATCCTTTTCGTTTTGAAATAAAATTGTCTTTGCTTTCACCAGACGGTCTTTTAGAACCATTTACATTATGTAGTTATTTAATTATTAACTCGTGAAAAAAGAGTTAAAAAATATTATGCATAAAAGCTAGTGTAAGAAATTTATTATAAACCAATGTCTCCTGAAAAAAAAAAGTAAGAAATTAACTAATAAGAAACGTTGAAATTTCATCCGAGAAACGAAAACCCAGCTCCTCAAAACAATATTCATAATTTTAAGAGAGATATATCCTAATATAGAATTAAGAAATATAATCTAAGAGATATATCCTAATATAGAATTAAGAGATATATTCTAAGAGATATACCCTAATATTTAATTAATAAATATCCTAATATATAAATTAAGGATAACAAAGAGAAAAGAAAATAACGAAAATATAACGCACAATCAAAGAATTTTGTTACGAATATGACATATTTTAAATTAAAGTTATTAAAAATATTATATTGTTTATTCTTATTTATATACTTTCTATTAACGTTTTTCATTTTATTCATATTGTACACTAAAAAAATGATATAAGCTTAAAAATATGCATTATTGATAAAATTTGATTAAAGTATTTTTTATTTACAAAAAAATCCGTATACTGAAAAAAAAAAGAAATAAACTCAGTAACATTATGTGTATATTTTACTCTATTTATTATTTTTCTTCTTATTATTATGTATGTTTATCATTATCTGTGTATTCTTGTATTACAGCTATCTTTTTTTCTTTTATTGTATAAGAAAGAAAACAACAAAATAACATGAAATACGTTTCAGTATTTTTACATCATATTACAATGAATATTTACTTTTTAATAAATTTTTCGTTTGATTGAAATTAAGAAATGACATGCCATCAAATTGTTCGCATGCGCTGCTCAAATTAGTTCGGATCTCAGTGAGTGAAGAACCTTTTGTTGAATATTATTAATAATAAAAATTAGAACATTTCAGCAACTTCATCATGTCAGATTGAACACATGGGTAAAAAAACAACTTTCCTATTTATCCTTCAGGGTATTAATAATTAATTTTACCTCAACTGTGTATTTTCTTAGCAAAAAAACTCCTCCACAAAATTCGAAATTTTCAAAACGAATTAAAACGATTTGAAAAATATTCCGCAGAACTACAGCCTAGCTCTTCTAATTAATTGAACTCCAGAACGTTGCCAGCATCGAATAAACGTAATTTTATTATCGTTCCAGACAGCTGAGAGAAGAAAAAAATTATTCCATATGGATTATATGTTAATGAAAAAGAATAAAAATATTCCATGCTACCCAAAAAATCTGTATCACTTCCTTCTTTCACTTCTATTAGCACGCATGACACCTACCGATAATAGGCTAAGCTTCCTCCGTCATCCTCATTAAAATCAATTAATTAATGAATTTAGTAATTTTTTATTTTCTCTTTATTTCTCTTGCTTTTTAATTCTAAAATTGTATGAAAATTAAAAATGGCAAGCCGTTTCATCGACAGACGATTTTTTTTTCTTTTCCATGTTGTTATTTTCAGTTAATTCTGAAGCTCGCTTCGAATAAGATGGGAGGAAAGGAAGTGATACCACCTGGCGTATTTAAATAACATAAACTTACAGTTGTTATTATTTTTTTTAATCAATTTTATTTTTACTAATTTATTATTTATCTCGCTTTTCTAGAGCGTAGCTAATTGGGCGAGCTCTGAAACAAAGACTCACGAATGTATTTCTGTATTCTTTTATTTATTTATTTATTTATTTATTTTTTTGTAACTTTTTGTTCCGAAATGTTGGCAATCGAATGCATAATTCAAAAAAAGAAAAATGAAAAGAAAAGAAAAGAAAGAACGTTGTTATAACTGAGAGGGGATTTTTAATGACTTTACGGAGACTTGGGCAGAAGTAGGCTTTAGAGAGAATAATTATCCAAAAAAGAATTTTATTCAGATTATGTATGCAATTGAAATATAGGATTATGGCATAAAATATTTTATGTGAGTATTATGCCTTCAGATTGAAACCCATTCATATGTGGAACCGCAAGCTTTAAGCCAAGAGTAATAATGCAGCAGATTCAAAACCAGCTTAAAAATATGAGATCATTGGCTCCAGTAGACACATGAGTGGAGTCATTTGTGGGTACAGGATTAGAGATAATGATATACATGAGATAATCATAAAAAAATTGAGTTTCGCATTACTCCTCTCAAGTTGAATAAATATAATATTTTTCGTGAACACTGTTTGATGAATTTCGATAGGAGGAAATAGTAGTTATTCTAAATATATGCCCTCACAAAAATTTTTCATTTTGCAAAAATTTTTTTCTTTATTCTTAAAAAACAAATGTTAAAGGGATAAGACAATGTAAAAATAATGATAAATGTAAAAATGTAAATAAATAATGAATATAAAGCAAAAAATAAATAAATAAAAGATACAAATTATAAAAAGATAGCTCAGCATATGAGATGTTTATATGAGCTAGTCAGTTATTATGTAGTTATCTCAGTTAGGAAATTAGTTCTCATAATTGGTTACTTTGCTAATAAAAAAAAGATTCTAGCATATTTTTTACTTTTTTTGACTAGAATCTCAAGTGTTATAAGATGTATGTAACTAATTTCACTTTTTCTTCATTTTTAAATTAATCTTTCTCATGAATCATTACTATATTTACTATTGCTTAACAAATGAATACAATAAAAGTGAAGTAATAATAATAAAAATTTTGAAAAATTTAAAGATGTTAAAAAATCTGATTTTGAAAAAATCTAAATCTGAAAAATCTCAAACCTGAGTTATTTTTTCACACCCAAAGCAAATTTAGAAAAAAATTCCTTTTTTAGAATAAATTTATTGAAATGCAGAATATTCAATTGGTGAGATACAAAAAATCGAAATTTTTAAAAATTTTTCTTAATGTAAAAAAGAAGAAAGACACTTAAAAATATTCATAAATAAATAATATATTCATAATCACAAACTTAAAAAATAAACTTAATATAATTATTTTTTTTTAGTTTAAAAAAATGTATATATATATTTATATATAAAGTAAACAAATATGTAAAAAGAAAGAAACTAGTAAAAATTAAAATTGTTAAACAAAATGAAAGAAAATATAAAAATAAAAGAATACATTTTTTTTTACAATAAAGAATTGTTAATTTACATTTTTATTAGAATTTTTTAGTGTTGCCAATCATTATTATCATGTATTGAATATTTTAAAAATGATAATAAAATAAAAATGATTTTAAAAATGATAAAAAGTGATTACTACAGTATATGTTTACAATGATCGATTAATTAAAAGAGTTTTTTTTTTGTAAAATTTTAACACTGTTTTATGATTTTCTCGACATATCTTCAAAAAAAATTTTTATTTTGCAAACTAAAAAAACGATAATGTTAAAAAGATAATGTAAAAAATAATAAAAGATGTAAAAAAAAAGATAAGAGGTAAAAAGGATAAAAGGTGTCAGTTAAGAATGTTTAATATTATCGCTCATTTAAAAATGAGATCTCATACTGTTACATTCGCAGCTTCTTTGGATAAAAGTGCCTCAAAATTATACTTTGAGTAGAATTTCCAAGTGTTATAAATGTATAGATGCACTTTCATCTTTCTTCAAAAATATTTACTATCGCCTACCCAAAGGCATAATCAAAATTGAAGAATAATAAAAATGAATTTATAAACTAAAAAGATGATAAAAAAATCTTGAGTTATTTCTTTTCACGCTTTAAAGTAAATTTAGAAATAAAAAATACCTTTTCAGAATATATTTATTAAAATGTAGAATATCTCACTGACTAGATACAAAAGTTATATTCCGAATTTTTCTACCCTTTTCTTAATGTAGATAAGTATCATATTTTTAAATATTGTGAAAAAATAAATATAAAGACAAAAAAAAAAAAATCTGAGAAAGCTTTAAAGTTATTATGTAATGAGTATATAAAAATGAAATAATACATTTTTCATACAGTATAAAGAATTACTAATTTACATTTTTATTAGAATTTTTAGTGTCCCACACGACTTCATAGTCATGTATTGAAAATTTAAAAAATGATAATGTAAAATAAAAAGATTTTAAAAATACATAAAAGTGATTACAATTTATTTTACAATAATCTATTAATTGTATTGTTGTTGTTTTTTTGTAATATTTTTCTTGAATACTGTTTTTAGGAATTTCGAAAAAATATAGTTCTTCAAATAAACTCATGTTTGTGAAAATTGCAATGTACCATCCAGACTTACGCGAGTGAGCTGAAATTTTCAGGAAATGCAAAATTAGCGCATGATATGCAAATGATTAGAATTTCAAATCCGTTGCGCATGCGTTTGTTGAGCAGCGCCCCTGAACGGCGATGGATGCGAATAAAATAGACGGCTGTAGCGAGGCGTGCGTATGGTTATCGGTGGCGGTTCGCTAGTGGTAAACGTTACCCCAATCGCGCATTACTTCTTTGCCTCTTCGACAAAAAAGAGTGCGAGATTTTGAACAACTTACAGAGTTTGAACGGGGGGAGGATCATCACCTTCGTGCTGATTGCCTCATCGTGCAGGCAGCCGTGTCAGTTGCAGCGCAACAAGAGCACAGTGATGCGTCTTTGTGCTAGTGGACGGACGAGTGATCACTGGAAATCCGGAGTGGATCCGAAAATGTGATCGTCAGCTCGCGATGATAGACACCTGGTCCGCATGGCGCCGGACGGACGGTGCATGCTTCCTCTGTATCAATTGCTGGAAAGCACACAGTGGTCAATAGCTACAGGTGTTTCATTGTGTGCTTCATCAGACGTCTGCTGCAGGTGGACTGTGCGCACGACTCCTTTACAGGTGATCCCTCACGCCAAACCATCGCCGCCTGCGGCTGGGGGCAATGGGCCGCTCAGCATAGAGACTGGCGTGCTGATTGGCAGCATGTCGTTTTCGATGCTTTTAATTTGTGGTACCATGATGGCCGCATTCCGGCGTCAGACGCTATAAGGTGAACGCCACATTCTGAAGTGCATTACTGAACGCCACAGTGGACGAACATCCGGAATTATGGTCTGGGGTGCCAGAGCATATCATGGACGATCTCAATTGCTTAGAATTTGTGGACAATCTGGACAGCAACCGGTACATCAGTGAAGTTCTACAGCCCCAACCTCCCTTCCATCAAACTTGCCAGGCGCTGTATTTCAACAGGACAAATTCTGTCCTCATATCGCTAGGATCACCCTTCTTTCCAAACAGGTTGTTCTCTCCCCTTGGCCTGCGTAATTCCCCGGTATGTCACCGATTGAACATGTGTGATTTCGTTGGTCGGCGTCTCGCTTAGATCCTCGTCCTGTTGCTTCTGCAGACCAGAACTTTGGGTGCGCATACAAACAATATGGAATGCTCTTCCTCAGGCAGACATTCAAAAATTGTTTGACTCCATGCCACACGTCAGTAAGAAAGCTTATGGTGCCTGCTACACAAAAATACTGATACGGATCTCTATTGTTTGTTTGCTTTGGAACATTTAAATCATTTATTTGTACCACTACCACTCAACTGTGTGTTACAACTTTCATTTCAATTATGACGCATTCCTTCATGGTGTTGCACTTCAAAAAACATGAGCTTATATGTTTTCAAAAATTTTTCAGTTTGCAACCAAAAAAAAAAGTTAATGCAAAAATTGTAAAAATATCATATAAATGTAAAAAAACGATAAAAGATGTCAGTTTTATGAGATGCTTATATATAGCTAACGTTTAGATATATAAATTAGAAATCATAATTGGTTGCAGTTTCTTTTGATAATAAAAATAAAATAGAAGATTTAATAATTTTTACTTTGTAGAAATGTCGAGGTTGTAAGATGTATGAAATTTAATTTCATCTTTTCTTCAAAAATATATATTATAGCTTAAGAAAGAAATAAATTTATAAAAATAAAAGATGTTAAAAAAAAAAAAAAATATAATTTCTTCAAGTCTAACGTAAATTTAGGATCAAAACACCTTTTCAGAATAAACTCTAAGCCAAAATGTAGAATATTCAATTGGTTAGATACACTGAAATTTTTTTCTAATTCTTCTAATGCAAAGAAAAAGCACTTTTAAAAATTATACATAATACCTTTCAGAACTACATATATTCATAATCACAAACTAAAAACTCAAATATAATACTTTATTTTTTAGGCTTCAGGAAAAAAAAAGAAAAAAATATAGTAAATAAAAGGCTTAAAAACATGTGCTTTAAAAACAAAACCATCAGAAAACTGAAAAAAAAATATTAAAAATTAAACTGTTAAAATAAATGTAAGAGAAGAGTAAAAATGAAAGACGTTTTTTAATTCAGTACACATAATTATTAATTTACATTTTTATTAAAATTTTTTGAAGTTGTTTTTCTCAGTTGCTAATCATATATTGAAAATGTATACATATTTTGATAAAAATGATTTAACTAATTTATTTTGAATGATCAGATTGAGCTTCTAAAAAATTTTTTGTAAAATGTTTCTTCTTGAAATATAAATTGTATTTTTTTTTATTCTGTAATTATATTTCATAATAATTAATGACATTTTTATTAATTATCTATGTAATATGAATTTATTGTTGAAAACATTATTGTTATTATAAGTAAGTTCAAAGTTTTATTAGTCTAAATACATAAAATTATAATGGTTTTCTTTTTCAAAAATGTCTTTTCTTAATTTATATTTATTTTAGTGCTCTATTTAATCTTAAACTCATAAAATTTATGTTTTTTGTTCAAAATGTCTTTTCTTAATTTATATTTTATTTTTATTTTTATTTAACCTTAATTTTCCTTTATTTATTTATTTTTCAAGATTACCAAATTATGTTTTGATCAATTATCACATTTTATTTTTCCTTGTATATTTCATAATAATAAATGACATTTTTATTATAATTATTCTTACATGAAAATAATATGAGTTTTATTATTGTAACATTATGATTATTATGGGGTAAGTAAAAGCGCAAAAAGTTTATTATCTAAACTTCAAAAAAATATATAATGTTTTCAATAAAATGTTTTTTTCAATTTAGATTTATTTTGATTTTTGTTTGCAATTCATTTTTAATTTCTTTTTTACTTCTTTTATTTTATTATTTATTCTGATTTTATTTCTTTGCTAGATCAAATCAATAAATTTCAACAGTGAAAATAAATAAAATAACAGAAGGTGTGTGTGATTGTTTATTTTAAATAAAAACAAGTAATATATATTAAAAGTCAATTCCTTTCACTTTTTTTCACTTTATTGCAGAAAGTCCTTTATAAATAATTTTCATTCATTTTTTAAGTTTATCTAGCGCCATCTATTGGTAGTACGTAGCTAAACTTAAATCTACTAATTAATTAAATTTAATTACTGAATTAATATTTGAAAAAACCTGTATTAACATCAAGTGTCATCCACTACAAGTTATGTATTTGAACTTGGTGGAT